>BQNB010017118.1:6101-65963 GCA_026074375.1 Tanacetum coccineum | reverse complement strand
CAAGTATCCTATGTAAATATGTACATATTTAAAACCAAAAAGAAAATACAAAAATATAAAACCTACAAAAACCATAAAAATCAGAAAATAGAAAATGCCAAAAATAGTTTTTCCAGACATGTCTTCCGTTTATCGATAACATTTACAGACCTATAAATGTCATTCAATAATGACACGGGCCTTTAAATGAAGCTCGAACGGAAGTTCAAACTTTTCAAAACATGTCTTTATGGCTTGTAGTTATTTCAGACTGCAACCCGCTTTTCAAAATGAGGAAAGCTTGTCGCCAAAAAGACAGTTGTTCCTAACAACGGGTGATTCAATTCTCCCGGGCATGGATTACTTCATATCCATGCACCCTCGATCCAATGTACATTTCAGTGCATTATTTCTTGATATAGAAGAGAAGTCTTCTTTCCTTAACCAAATAATTTTTATTCTATGATTCTTCAAAAATTATTTGTGTTCACCAAGGTGGTAAAAGTGTTGTTTGAAACTTAATTAGATAGGGATTTATCATAAAAAATAATAAAATAAAAATAAAATAAAATAAAATAAAAAAATTTGACACTCAATCAATGACTACAGCTCTTTCAATAGAAAACGGGTCATCGATTGAGGGGGAGAGTGTGTTTTCATAATTTATGTCATCAAACGGAAATGGTTTTGTATTTATAATGAGGTTATAATTTGAAGGGGAGTAATTTATTCTAACTTAAAGAGCCAAATGTGTCATTAGTTAGAAAGGTTAGGGACTTATGTGCAATTTGCTAAATGTCTCCTAGCTGGAATTAACTACAAGGACTTGTTGTGCCATTTGCTAATCTTATTTAACCCTAAAATACTTAATACCGATAATACAAGAAGGTTGAAATCCCAGGGACTAAATCTGCCTGCTTAGAATTGCTGGGATTTGGTTGTTAGGACTAGATGATTCGAGTTTGATGTCCAAATATGATCCCCATGCGCTTGTATGATCTGGTTGAATGATTTTCGAATGTCAATTGATTTTTGCTAGTCGATTGCAGTTTGATTGTTGTTGATTAAGTGATTGCGCACTCGAGTTATGCTCAGGATTGTACTTTATGTACTGGAATTAGGTCCCTAAGATCCTGAATTGAAAGTTGTAATATGATTGAATTGCATGTGATTGAGAATAGTGCTTTGATGTTATGCATTTGCTCAATCGTTCTTAGTTTTTGATTTTGTGTATATTGGGGACTGCATTTTGTTAGAATGTTCTTGATTGCGTTTTAGTATGTAATTCATGATTGCGTTTTGCTTGGGTCTCTAAATTGCGTTTTGTCAGATTGCGTTTTGCCTGACTGCGACTTGTCTCTTGCGTTTAGACTCATTGCGTTTTGCTACTATACCTTGCGTTTTGTCGGATTGCGCTTTGCCTGACTGCGACTTGTCTCTTGCGATTAGACTCATTGCGTTTTGCTATTATACATGTTGCGATTTGTCTCATGCGTTTTGAATGGACTGCGTTTTGATTATTTTTTATGTTCATTGCGGTTTGATGGATTGGGTCTGTGACTTGTGTGATTGCGTTTTGCTGACTGACTGGGGTTAGTATCTTGCGTTTTGTTTACTGCGTTTTGTCATAATACGTTTTGTGTGGTATATCATATATCATAGAGAGAGAAACACTTGAGAGAGAATATCTAGAGAGAGAAAGTGTTTTCTTTGTAAATGAAATTATGACTAGCTTGCCTCTTCCAAAGTTGGAAGAGGCTATATATAGTACTTACAATATACCGGGTATTCGACGCCGACTTTAAAACCACAAAACTTACTATTAACTATTAACCTACGCAGCTATACTAAACAGTAAAATACCACGGGGTGAACGAGTCTTTTTCTATATCTAACACTCTCCCCCTAAGGAGGTCACCCCAGATAATACCAAACTTAATCACTTCATCGTTAGGCTCGTTGATATATATAACTTGTACATTTGGGGTAGATCATCTTTTGATTCATCTTAACGCCTATTTTTTTTTTTTATTTCTTGTCTTAGACTGTGATCTTGAGCTTTCTTGAGATCATCGCCCAAACATAATCTTACATCATCTTGTGATGGATCGCCATCTTGTGCACTTGTGAAGAAATACATGACATCAGAGTTTGCGGAAGCTTTGACACCTTTATGAGGTCTTTCATAACATCATAACAAGTGTAGGTCGTGTCTTGGCATTCGGTTATTTACTTGACATCTCAGGACTCCATCTCCATCTTTAAGATATCCTGTAATGAAACAGTTAGTAATAAAGAGAAAATTGATTTGAAAAGACAGTCTAAGTGTTTCTTATGAAAGAATTTTGTAACACTTCGAGAGTTTTGATTGTTTGTCAAATGATAAATAACCGTCAATTCTTATACTGGAACAAGTTTGATTCACGCAGAACCGCACCATTGTTTCTTTCCAGTTGACACAAGATTGATTCTTATAGAATCGCACAAGTCACCTACCTAGAGCTTGTTTGATGTTGGCTCTAGCAGGATTTCCATCTTCATTGTGAAAAACTATCGTTTCACTCGGATGTTCTGGCAATATCACAAGGATAATGCGTAGGACTCTTAGGATAGACTTGTTTCCACAGTGTGTGAAAGACAAGAGAATTGGATATGTGTCCTAATGAGATTAATTGACGATCTCTTGGCTCTAGACTCAATAGTGCGTTTTGGTTCTAGTAATCGGAGGCTGGAGCAGACTGCCACCTGTTCAATATCAACTAACTCGGAGTGAGAAAGTCAATAGATAACGTGGTTTAGTCTCTGTGAGAAAAGAAACAGAAATCTTTTTTGAAAGATTCTTGAGTGCTAGGGAGGGTTGTATCATATGCATCACTGGGGTCCATGATGTCGCTCTTCAATGTCAGCAAATCATCTTAGTAATTCTGCAGCATATGAATGGACCCGGTTCTGCCTAAGTGAATGGAGGGCTTTCCTTATTTACACCCTTTATCTTTACGATTCTTTTAATTCTTCAATCCTCCTTCAGTGCATAACCGAACTGGTTCAATGACTAGAATCCCCCCCCTCTACCTCTATAATCTATCAACTTGTTGGTATTATTCCAGTATTAGCTCCATCTCAGTCGGACACATTCCCTATTCATTACTTACTTTTACTTCCTTGTTCATGTCATACCTAAGGACTTCTGCTCTAACTAGTAGATTGTCCCCTGGGTAGAATCCCTCCGGTTATGGCTTTAACATTGGAATAGTACCTACCTAACAACCTTATAACTCCAATTAAGTAAAAATGCAAGGTCGGAATCTTTTGGTAAGTTCTCCTTTCTTATAAAACCAATTGAAAATTCAATTAAGGTACGTATGATATAAATACAAAGAGTTTTAGTACCGATCGATTGTTTTGACAATTTCAGAAAACGCTCCCCCTCAAAATGTGCTTCGTAACCGAAATTGTTTAAGCACGTTTGTGCGGAGTATAGGACTCCTCATAATCACTGTTCTTTTTATTATACACATAATTTAATCACATTTTTCTCCCCTTATCAAAAATTTTAAACCCAATTGACATTTTGATATCAATTGACTTAAATTAAATATGTTGATAGAAATTTAGGAAGAAAAGTGTGTCCCTTAACTCACGAAGACGTGTATGAAACATATAACTGCAACCCCCCCACAATCGTGAGTGGATAATCAATTACTCTACACTTAATCATCAAGAGATTAACTAGCTACTATTTACAAGGTATGTTAGTTTCACAATAAGAGATAAGAATTGACCTTTTGATTATAATAGACGATGTCGTTCACGTTTGTTCTGTTGATCAGCCCTGTATCAATATCTCTTTTCGCCTCCAACAAAGCTTCTAGACTTCGATAGATACTTCTACTGTAGTTCTTTCTCGATTGCTGTGATGAAGTCTTTGCCTTCTACTCTTGTCATCCTCTGACCACTATCCTAGTCTCTATGCCCTTATTGTACTCGAACAGATGAAAATCTTTTAACCATTTGTCTAAGCTTTTCCATACCTCTTGTCCCAACATCACCTTCACTATACTTGTGAAGCTCATTCAGCCTCATCAACTTTCTTTGATCATTTCTGTCATCTGAAAGACAACTGCACTTGGATTAGGGACGATCGTAAAAAGTCTTCCTTTGAAGTAATAGTCCCGCTGCATCCCCAATAGGACGTCAAAGGTTGATCTTTTGTTTGATAACTTTCAATACCGAGCTGTAATCTCCATTAACGAAATTTTCTGATCACCAAGGTTTCTTTCCCCATGTTGACTGTCGGTGTGAAGACTAGTCTTGTCTGTCTTGGGCAGAGAGTTGAGCATTTCTTGAATTATTGAGAAGGAACAGATCTTCAAAATCCATTGATGAAGATTTTTGAAATCCTTTCAGGAGATCTTGTATTCTTCGATAATTCAGGTCCGGATAGCAAAGAATTATCTCTCTTAGGTAGTTGTATCCATATTTTTCAAACACTTTGACACTGATCACACTGAGAATTCGTATCTGAGATCTGACACTTAGACGATCAGAGGACACCACTGTGTTTGTTGATATAGAATTTCCTTCCCTCCAAAAACCACCATGAGTGCTGTGCCATAGACCGCACTGATGTCATATTCGCGTTCACTCTCAACCCGCAACGATGGAACTAATTCTTCAAGGCCAAAGTCTAGGTAACGAGCGGCTTTGAGCTTGGATATGGATAAGGCAATTTTTGCTCTTTGTCACCTGTCAACAGATATTCCAGATCCTTATTGAAGAAGAATTGTGGTTTAATAGTTACCTGACCTGGTAGACCTCCTAAGGACAGTGGTTCATATATATTTCTCAGAATTTTGAAGACCTCCAGGATTACCTCAAATCAACTTATTTGTCAGCAGCTATATGGCATTCATCCATCTGATATTGGAAGAAAAGACACTGTTTCTTGTGAAAGGGCTTTTAACAAGGTTGAAAGCTAGTCCTTCTAAATACAGCTTTGCAGAGCATCTTTCTTTCCTGTTCATCTTGCAGAACCAGTTTGATGAACGAAACCCAATCATCATACGTCTTCCTTTGAAGCTTGTTATCCTCCTGAACTTTAAATGTTGTGGCGTAATGCAATTGCCCAGTTTATGGTTCTGGTTTTTCCGGGAAATCCATTTGGTGAATGCGTCCATATCTGGTTCAGGTTTAGCCAGGTCTCCTCGCTTTCTGGAACGGCTTAAACCACTAGTGTGTCGAAACACTTGGGAATGGTGAGCGATGTCATGTCCCTCATATCTGAAGTCTATCCTTCATCCTGCTTTGAAATGTCATCTGAAGATTGTTCAGAATGTTCTGATTCGGGATCAGATCTATGCATCGAAGAGTCAGCACCAACGTCTCTTGTGTCAGTGATCTGCCATCCAGTTGAGGTAAGAGCTGGATGTTGTTTGGAAGCAGATGCATCAGACTCCTTTGGCTTCTTTGAACTTTGGTCATTCAATCTTTTCGAGGAGGTTTAGGTGACCCAGAAGCGTGCATAAACAGATCTTCTTTCTTTGGTAGACCTACCCTGGTTTGATCCAGCTGAAGGGCCTTCATCATCATCATCGTCTTCATCATCATCACTATCATGCTTTCTCTTGTGGTCTTTCACCATTGTCTGTCAACTGTCCTTAATCCATGGTGTCTTCATCCGCTATCAAAGCTTCCATGAGAGCATGGTATAGACGGTAGTTGGTCGTGTTTTTGTTGGCAGACTTCTTCTTATTCATGTGACTAAAGAGAGCACTCTTTAGATCAAATTCTTCAAGATCAACTTTATCAGTTGACCTGATGGAGTAAGTTGAATCTTGTTTCTCCGCATCTGTTCCTTTTGGTTTGATAATCCTTCGGACTCTTTTCAGATTCTTGATTCTTGACAGACTCTGGGCCAGGCAACACAGAGTATTTCTCGATTAAATCTGCAGTGTGTCGTTCAAGAACCTTAAGGAGAGCATCATCAAGTTTTGTTCCTAGATAATTATCAACAGCCGTAGGAACTTGGGATCTTATTGAAGCCAAAACATCAGCAGAGTGGGGATAGTCGTCTCACTTCAGGCATCTCTTGCTCCAATCATCCACATCAACTTACTGAAGGAGGGCGAATGAATGGAGGATTTCATGGAGAGATGTGTGATTGTTGTAAGGTTCCGCGATGATTGAAGGAGTGACCAGTAATGACGGCTTAGAAGATGAGACCTCTGTGAAGGGAACAATCACTGGAGGAGTTGAAGTAACTGTCTGATGACTTGAATCAGGTATGGTGGAATCAGACTCCTCTCTGACTTTAGATTTCTCCTGATCATCTTCGGTTGGTTTGTCATGAAGAAATTGATCCCCAAAGTTAAAAGAGTCATCGAGATTTTTCAGGGAAGACATAGAACCAGAATGACTTTCTGGTTTATCATCGATGACACGTCGCGCCTTTATGGAGCTTTAGGTTTCATGAAACCTATGGGTAGCTTGTTGCAAGGAATTCATACATCCAAAAGTGCTTAGGGTTTGGTCATCAAGAACACCATAACACATGTAATTTTCCAGAGTCTGATCCAGTCTGGTCTTCGTTCATGGGCTCAGGGTCTGGTCCAGCCAGAGCCTCATGTGCTTTCTCAGGGTCTGATACAGGAATGCTTACTCCTGATGTTACGGTAGACGAGTCTATTTCACCTTGAACTTTGTCACCTTTAGGAGCACCAGTTTCTGTATCACTTTCTGTTCTTTCTGAATCAGATGTTGATGAAGATTCATGGATCACTTTCTCTGATGTGTCATCTTCAGGTTGAGAAGAGGGTCCAGTTGTCGAATCAGGAGGAGTTTGATCACGCCTAACAGGAGGGAGGATAAATCTAATCAGTAGTTCTTTTTTCTTTTGACAGATCGATCAGGGAATGAGCTACTTGTTCTTACGGTTACAACGGCCTTGTATCCCTTCCCACTATTTCATTGCCGTTTGGAGTTGCTTCTGAACTGGAACCCTGATCGTCACCCCTCCAACAGTGCCCAGATCCTGGTAGGCAGAAAGGCGCCGGAATCTAAGCTAAGCTAGATAGCCCGTTCCAGGTCAGCACATCACCTTTCTCCTCTCCTCCCTTTTCTTGAGTGTTTCCAAACTCAACTTCTTAGCTAGTTCGAAGATCAGGATCATCACGGTTCTCGTATGAGGAATAAGATTTCTTGTGATCTTCATCTTCTTCAACAACAAGTTGGAAAGCAGGCTTTCCCTTTCTAACTTTCTGTGGAAGCTTACGCTTGGAAGGTTTCTTTGAAGGAGGAGGAGCTGGCTTGGTTTGTTTGACTGGTGTGGTGGTTGTGGGCTTTTTGGGTGTAGCACGCTTTGTTGCAGGTTGCACGCTTGCACTTTCTTGAGGGGTTTTCTTTGTATTCTCAGCAACCATTTTCAGATACTTGGGATAATAAGAGGATTGTTGAATGGCTTCAGTTATCAGGGGATCGGGAATTGCCATTCCAAACACTTCAACTGACTCACCTTTAGGGACAAACTTGAGATTTCCTAAGACATAATCATCTCCAGTGTGATGAACAGCAGAATCAGGACGTCGATGGATGTTGTTATTACTTGCCAAGTAGTAGATTATCACTTTGGAAAACCGTCCATAAGGGATGAGGAGAGGAGTTACTTTCTTCTTTGGGTTCTTCAGACTGGCTTTGTGGCTTGCTTTGTGTGAGAAAAATGTCTGGATCCCTTGAGTAAACTCTTCCCATATCAGCTCTGCATGATCAACATTAGTTTGAGTGACGATTCCCCACAGCATTTGCAGAACTGGGTGTCTGGGTTTGTCACTGCCAGAAGTCTTTCCTGTCAAGCACTGGTTGAGCAAGGATAGAATTGCCCTCCAAGGTTGATACACATAATTCGTCCGTATACTGGAGACAATTTCTACAGGTTCAGGATATCCCAGCTCATTAACAAAATCAATCACCGTGTCACCAGACGGAGGTAACTCAAATGGGTGAGCTGGGTTGACAGGAGTAATCGCTAATGCCTTTCTGAGAAGATCAGCACTTAGATCGAACCATTGTTCATCAAGTTGACAACTATAAACCCCAGTCTTCTCGTTATATGACATTGTTTTCTAGAACTATTGCAGGTAGATAGCAGGAACATTTGCTGAGGCAGTAAATGCTTGGAAGAAGTTGGTATTACTCAGGATGTCCACTGATATCTGAAAGATGGGGTTCTTTTGAATCTTTTGTGCGTTGAAAAGAAGGTTGCTTTTCCCGATTGTTAACCACTGAGAGCGAGGTACAATCTGCTCATCTGTTCTTGTAGGAGGTTGAGCGGGAACATTTTGTTCTGCCATCGTATTCTTTGCAAGAAACACTGAAAATCGGCGATTTGAGACTTCGATCTTGGCGGCGAGTTGCGAGTGTGTGTGTGTGTGTTTTTATCTTTGACCGATTTTTGTAACTTTTGACCAAATGGCAACTCGCCGCCCTTTTATACTCCTAAGTTACATACTTGGCAAATTTGGTCCCTTTGGTTTCCATCTTCTTTTATTTCTTGTTTTAAGTATTTCTAAGGCATTTCTAAGATTAGGCAATTGGCCAACTTAGTCCCTATTGGTTAATAAGGCTAGGAAACAAAGAGCAAATGCTTTTTACACCCTAAACATTACAACAATAGATAACTTTGGACCTTTGAGTTAAAATTAATTAACTCCCCTTCAAATATTAACCCATTAGAATACAACAACCATCTAAGATTAGACTTTTATAGCAACCAACAGTCTTTTATCACCCCTTAGATTTTTTCACATTCACTCTCCCCCTCAAACAACGACCCGGTTTCTATTGAAAGAGCTGTAGTCGTTGATTGAGATGAAAAGATCAGCGTGACAACTCCCCCATCACAATGTATTACTCTGCTTCGCAAAAGCAACGGATATTAAAGTAAACCATTCTCAACCATTAAACCGGGTTGCAATTGTGAAGTAATTGCAAGCCTTTAGTAATTCCCAAATGACTTAAAAATATTTCCAAAGTAATTTTATTAGACCTTATTTAATTTTTTTCAACTATGTACAAAGGGATATATGAAGGCATTTATACTCATCCTCTCCTTCTTGAAGAACGTTTGATAGTTTCAAGGGTCAAACTCTTCTGCCTAGTGTGGAAGAAGAAATTCGAACTGTTCTCTTGGTAAGCTTTTGTGAGAATGTCTGCAAGATGATAGTTCGTTTCTATGAAGTAGAGTTCAACCACTCTATTTTCCACTTGCTCTCGAATGAAATGGTGCCGATGTCAAGTGTTTGGAGCGAGAGTGCCAGGACTTGTTACAGCACAGATACAATAGCAATTTTGTTATCACAGTACAGAGGAATTTATTGAAGTCAAATCGTATCTTTGAGCTTGGGATCGGCATCCAAATTTTTGAGCAACAACATTCCAGACATGGCGATTATTCAGCCTCTGTAGTTTGATGTATTGCCGAGCTTCGATTTTTCTTTGATGACCAGCAACCAATCTAATCTCTAAGATACTAAGCACTCCCGACGTACTTCTTAACTTGAATCTTGACATCACAGCATGTATCCGCACTGCATAAGCTGTTAGTGACATGGCGTGGTCTTTCCGGATACCAAAGACCCATTTAATGGTATTACCTTTCAAGTACCGAAAGACACATTTGATAGCTTAAAGTGGCTTTTTGGTAGTTTAGCCTTATATCTAGCACACATGCAAACAGCGAATACAAGGTCGGTCTAGCTGGCTGTAAGTACATTAGGACCAACCATTCCTCTAAATTCGAGTTTGGTCAACGGGATCCCCTTGAGAATCCTCGTCCAGTTTTAATCGATCCACCATAGGTGTATCGACAGGTCAGAGAGACCCATATCCATAATTTTTTAGGTTTCGAGAGCATATTTTCGGCTTGGATTAATAAGATGCCTCCGGGACTTTGAGAAACTTGTAATCCTAAGAAAAATGATATTTGTCCCATCATTGACATCTGAAATTCGGAGCTCATCTCGTTCTTGAAAAAAATGTTACACGCATTAATGATCTGTTTTGAGGCAAAAATGATGTCATCTACGATATATTTGAACAAGAGGAATAGTGTTTGACTGATTTCGTGTGAATAATGTTGATCCACGGCACCCTTGAAGAAATTGTTTGGCATCAAGGAACTTTTGAGAGTGGGCATACCACGCCCTTGGTGGCTTGCATTTAAGCCCATACAAGCCTTCTTCAGTCGATATATGTGATAGATCCTATCCTGGTACTACAAAACCTTCAGTTGACTGACAAAGACTTCTTCTTGAAGATCACCATTTAGAAAAGCAGTTTTTGACAAAATCCATCTGATAGATGATCATATTCTTGTTAACGGCATTTGCAATGATATATTCTGATGGCCTCTATTCCTGCAACTGGAGCAAATGGAATCTCAAAATCAATACCTTCCTCTAACGAATCCCTTTGCAACTAACCGAGCTTTGTTTTTTTCAATACATCTCCATAATTCATCAAAGCTTTAACTTTGTAGATCCACTTGAGAGCGATAAACATACATAGATGTGTGACGAGTACAATTCCATACTTCAAGTCGATCAAATTCGTGAATTTCATCTTGCATGGCTTGAAACCAGCAGTCTTCTATCACTGCCATTTTGAAGTTCTTGGGTTCGACTCTGGACAGTTCAGTATGAAAACAGCACCACAAAGCATCGGATGCTAACTGTTTTCTGGTTGATACAGGACGAGATGATTGCCAAAAAAAACAAAAAATGTTATCCAGAGGATTATTCTTTGGTCCATCTTCAGAATGATCTGGAGGTAGTTAACTATGGTTTGTGTTCTGCAGCCCTTAACATTCCCAGATGATGATTGTGCCGAACCTGGATCTTCAGTAACAAGGTTATGTGAAGGAGGAAGAACATCGTGAATGATTGGGGTGTCTTCTTGAATGGGTTCTTCTGCAATTTCTTGATGTTGGACTGGAAGATGAATATCTGATGTTGACGATGAAGCACTTGTTGACGGTGCATCTTGAGCAATTGTTTTAGTAGACAAAGATGTACCTGGTTGGATATACTTGCGCATTAAATTCATGATAGCAAAGGACTTAACTGGTTCATTAACTCAGATTGTACAAGTGTTCATCAAAACATCGTTTGAAATAAAACATTTCCACTCTTTTCGTTGGAGCGAGCCTGATTTTGAGTTGTCCAGGGTCAGATGAAAGCGCGGGTCCTGGAACTTAAGTGTACCGTCAGGAGCCATTGAATGACGTACTCATCAAAAGTACTGAAATGTTTCCATTAATCGACGAGTTCCCTCTTTGTAGATTCATTAGCCCTTCCAGCTAGGAGCATAGGGGGCCCAACGAAAATCCCAATGTCAGCCCTTGGCCTGTGAAATTTTCCTAGATTTTCGCTATCAATTTGCAGGATAGCACAAGCACCAAATACTCGAAAGAATGTAAAGATCAGGCTTTTTTATCATGCACAAGCTTATAAGGAGTTTGTTATGTCAGTATGAATTAGGATTGGTTCTAGGAGTAACATGCCTAGTGGCTACAACTTCTTTCTGCCCATAGAACATTAGAGCTTTCGAGAATATCATCATTGTACGTGCTAGCTTCCACCAGTTAACGATTACGTCTTTCAACAACTCACATTTTGGTTGAGGGAGTTCACGGAACAGACCTTTTGATGAAATATGCCAACACACCTTTCATAGTAGTCAGACATAAACTTGGTTTACGAATTCCGTTCGTTATCTGTGCAATGAAACTGACTGTTTTTGTTGAGGGCAACCTGTATTTGCTTAAGAAAGTTGTGACAAACTCTAGAGTTTCATCCTTTGACCCACAAGAATTTAACACATTTGAAACTGGATGGAAGTAGTCCATGGGGGGGGGCCGACATGAGCGTAAGGGATGTAGCGAGTGGTCGTTCCTTTAATAGAGCTTTGGAGCTCGATGCATGAGGACGCGACACAGATCCAATTGTGGAAGGGTATTTGGTGACAAGTGGCACGCACTGTGTCGAGAGGTATCTACGGGTATTGTGAGAGGATTTTCGAGATTTTGGAGAGCGAAGGGAGGGACATAGACTAGTGTTTCTATAGTGCTTATCATGTTGACTTCTGTTATGGTGACACACTAGTTAGAGGGTCCTACCTAACAGCTAGATGCTAATGAAACATGTGAAGATAGAGTCCATCTTATCTCAGAATCACAGTTACGACTCTACTTGAGAACCACTAACACACACACAGATCCTTCTCCCACCAAGCCTCTTATCTATCTTAATATGTCTCGCTGGGAGTACAAGTACACATGCTACACACATTGAAGGAAGAGAAAAGGAGAAAGAGAAAGGAGGGAAGAAGGGGGGCAAAGAGGGGAAAAAAAAGAAGATCCATTTAGCGTGCCCGAAAGTTTAAATGGTTTAAAACGACGATCCACAACCATGATTGGACTTGGAAGCTTTGGACAACAAGCGATAATCGGAGGAAGACTTCATCTTTCATCAATCGATATCGAGTACAATTATGCCACGACGACCTTTAAGGATATTTGTACCGCGTTACTATCACGAATAAAGCAAGTATGCTTTCCTGAAAGGCCACTTCAGACAGAATAACAAAATTCCGCTACAGAGAAATATGAATTGTGTCCAAGTCCCTCAACGTAGTATACTCTTGAGATCACACTGTCACCCATAACATAATCTCCATAACCCATGATAGCTCCTAAGTGATCATTCCCGAATCTGACTGACCCGATGAACTTTTCCACAAAATTCATGACTTTTGAAACGATTCCCCTTCATATGTTGAACAGCCTAGTCCAGATACAAAGCATGACCTGTACGACTGCATTTGAAAACGAGTCGAGTTTGGAGAGTTTGAATTTCGGTTTCGACCATTTTTGTTGGGGACCTGTTGGTTAGCATATAGAGTAGAACATTTCACAGAAAGCTTAGTTAACTGGCATATTTCCCCTAAGGCAAATTTCTTTCCTGTGGGTCTCCATTGAGAACCACAATCAAGTTTTCCTAAGGTGAGTTTCTTTCCTGTGGGTCTCCATTGATAACCAATATCTGCAAATAGTTTTCCCGTAGCTTTCCAAACCCGCTGGGTCTTGGACAAACTGTTATCAGACAGTTTGCCTTTTGGTTTCCAGATCTGCTTGGTCTTGTTTAAACTGTTATCAGACAGTTTGCCTTTTGGTTTCCAGATCTGTTTCTCTTTATTCAAGACAATTCTAACGGTGGGGTTAGCATTCACAGAATTCAAGATATTAACAACACACATTCCATGACTTGCAGAGTTTACAGATTCAGAATTCGAATTAATTACAACACGCTTAGAGCTAATGCTAGAATCAACCCGATTCACTTTTGTCCAAACTGACTTATTTGTCCTAAGGCGTACTTCTACTTCCGTCTTATTCTCCTTCTTAGCAGTCTAGATTCTTAATTTTCTTTGTATTGCTTCTGAGGCTTTTGACCCCTTGCTTCAGTGAATCAGTTACTCCTGTAGAGGGAAGCACACTGATATTAGTCAGTTGAACCTCTCTGGTGCACTTTGTGTTTCTGTGTGTTGCTAGAAGAAGTTCTTGGTTTATCACTAAACGTAACTTGCTTTTTCCTAGTAACAGGGGTAGAGGGAGCCTTGTTATCTCTTTCATTGAAACTTTTTGGGCAAGTGCCAATCACACATTCTAACAATTCCTGAGATAACTTAGTGTATTGCAAAGCATAGTATAAGAGAAATAATCCAGTGTTTTTAACTACTCAGCTTCCTCCTACAATCGCCCTAACCGTTTCTACATTCACCCCCCTACACTCTCCTTAAGATGGCTGATATAGTTTAAATGAGCACTCCTATTGTTCTTAAGGGGATGAGGGATGGGTTTAACGTCAATGGCATACATGCCAGGAGCAAGAACTTTTGGTTTGACATAGTCACTAGTGAAACAAGGCTCTTTGCTTCGCAATTGAGCTTTTAGACTCTCAATCTCATTCAACATGGTAGACGTCTTTTCACTTGTGTGAGCACGCGTGATCTTAATTGAGTCATACAATTCCTTGTAATGTTGTTTGACCTTTTCTAGTTCTACTCTATCGCAATCATTTTGTTCAATAAGAGCAGTGACATCTATAGCATTAAAAGGCTCACGACTTCTGTCATTCACATTAGCGACTAGATCTTTCAAGTGTCTAATCACGTTATCTTTTTCTTGAATCTGATGTTCGAGATTCTTGATCTTAAAGAATGAGTTAAAATCAGGAGCTTCCTGTGATGCTTGTGAATTTTTATTATCAAAACTTTCTTGAAGATGCTGATACTTTAATTGCAAATTTAGGTATTCCCTTTCAAGTTTTGAAATAAGGTTTGACTCATCATGAACTTTAGACATGTCAGCTTCAAGATCTAGACAACGTGATTTTTCCACATCATACAGCAGTTGAGTCGACAAACAATTAACAATCAGATTCTCATTTTCAATGAGAAGGTTTTTCTTTTCAATTTCAGCACATTGTTTGTCTACAGTATTCTTGTCCACTTCGTTATTCATTTGATCAAAAATTTCTTCCATTTCTTTAACTTCTTTAAAGAGGGCTGTTTGTACTCCAACAAAGTGTTCTTTAAGAGTTTTGAAAAATGGAATAACTTCAGTGAGGTAACATCTTTTTGTTTGCTCAAAACCTCTTTCCCCCTCTGTAAGACCTGATGGTGTGATTCTAGTTTTGCAAGTTTTGTCAAATTCCGTAAAAAGTTGTGTGAGTACATAAAGATTAATTTTCACCTGACTTTTAGTTGGAAGAATTCTGGGGATAAGCCTGACAGGAGGTATTGGGTGGATACATTGTCCCATGCTGAAATTGTTTTTGGCTAAGGTCTCCAGCCTTTTTCCTGTTTTGTCCATCTATGGACCAAATATCTTGTTCTGGGTCAGATTTCTTTGGAGCAAAGGATGCCAGTAGTTTTCTTTCGAGTAATCGGGGGGGGGGGGATCCTAACTTTGTTTTCCATACATAGAGGGCTTTGCATTTTTAATCGCATTCTATTCCTAGTTATCTCAGCTAACTCAAGCGTATCCTCTGAGTCATGTATGATAGTGGGTGCATGATTGGTAGTGACAAGTACATGACCATTATACAGAGCAGACTGAGCTTGCTTTGCCCGAGCGAGACATAAGGGATTTTTGTAGCCTATTGCTACCTTGTGCTTTTCATCATAAATATTAGTTTGCGCAACAACTGTAAACTGTTGAAACAGACTGATCCTTTTTTGTATAATCATATCTTCAAATCATATCTTTTAGCTTCTTTATGTCCAAAATTCTTCAAGGAATGTTGGTCTCTTTTGTTAAAATCCTTTATCAAAGTGTTACTTCTTCTGTCTTTGACTTATAATGGTCCAACTGAAACAAAGGAAGTATATGTGCTGAATGAAGTCAGATTTTAATGACGTTCCTTTCTATTTCGGTCTGAGATAATTATTCTCATTTGTTCATCAATTTTTCGTCTCTAATCAGTTAATTCAAACTTTTCCCGTTTTTCATACTCCCCGCCATTCCTTATATCTCGCAAGTTTCAGATGTACACTGAGTCCATTAGCTAAATGTGTGGACTTATTTGCTAATCTACTTTGTACACCCTGTTCATGCATTTCATCGAGAATTGACATCAATGCATCATTTCGTACAGAAGATACATCTCTTTGAACAACATGATCTTCGTTGTCTTCCATATACTGATCATACGGAATATTATTACTATTACTCGTATAGTCAGCATCGGAGTCAACAACGTAGTTGTGTTGTTCATAGGTTTGCATCTCGTGTACTTCATGATACTCATCTAAATGATTTTCAAAGGTATCATGATCATGTACCTCAGAAGGGTTTTAAGTCATATGATGTCCCGGCTTCATAGATTAGATCTTCCGATGTGAGATTTGTCATGAACATGGTCTGTGTGATGGGACCCTCGTCAACATCAGAGTCGAATGCATCACATTCATCAGCTTCAAATACATGGTCCACATTGAGTGCCAAATCATTCTCGGGTGAATCATCCACATTATCATCTACGTTGGTAACCTGTTCTCCTGCAAGAAACAATGACTGTTCTTCATCCAGTACTGCACCACTTTCCTGGGCTTGCATTAGTAGCATCTTGTCCTTGAAGTAGTCTGAATCTTGAAGTCGCTTTGGCCTTGGACATTCTCGTGCTATGTGCCCTAGTCCATTACAGTTGTAGCACTTGATGGGTTTCGCTTGACCAGGATTGATAATGCCTCCTCTGTTCTGTCCTCCTACATTCCCAGCTATACCATTTCCTCTTGCATTGTTTCTCTGAAATGGTCTTCCTTGATTATTCGCATTGTATCTTCCACGGACATCTTGAACCACAACTTTCCCGTCCTGAACCATAGCTTTGTTCCTTGCATTAGACGACGCTCTAAGTTGATTGTTTGTTTGAGGAAGATGTGATTTGTACGATTGAGTGAGGAGGGCAAGTGAGTTGGATAAACTTTCAATCAAGTTTTCTGTTGAAGAACTTCCTGAGTTCATTTGAAAGTTGTCAGAAGGATATGGTTCTGTTGAGGATTGAGGAGACTTGGATGATTGTGTTAGATACTGCTGAACTGAGGCGTCCGACACTAGTGCCAAAGGATCATTATTTGGTTGACCGAACCTTTCCATCATAATTCTGTTCTCATTAGCATGCACCTCATGTTGCTTTAAGTAGGCATACAACTGATCACAGTTTGACTCTTTTAAACCTCTGTTAAGTTTGACTTCAGTTATGAATCTACTCCACTCAGGCAACATGTTGTTCACAAACTTTGAGTTAAGCTGCATCCTGGACATGGTCATCTTGATGTTTCTCATGTCATTAATGAGCTTCGTAAACCTAACGTAGTATCCTTGAATGGTTTCTCCTTTGTTTTGACGGAAGTGTTCAAATTCATCGTATAACTGAGATTCCCTGTCATCCTTTGTTAACTCAGAACCTTCCAGAATCATCTTTACGTTTTCCCAAATGTCTTTGGCGTCAGTATAGTGATTGATGAGTGAGTAGATGTCCTTTGGTATACCCTGAAGTAGGATATTGGTTGCACGAATGTCGCTTATAACCTTTCCTTTTCCTCAGCCGAAAGTCGTTAAGGACTCTAAAGCACGTCGGGACCTTGTGACTGCACCCTCGTTCCTCCAGTAATAACATCTAAGACCGATTCCCAATCTGAAATGGGTCCTTCTTTAAATGGACTTCTAATATTCGTCTCCTATAATCCATTCTAGACAGTAAAGACGTATACGTTGTTTGCCAAGAATACAAGTCTGTTCTATCAAGCATTGGTGGGCGTGTATCAAACCTCACACTGGATGTCTCTTCATACTAGACATCTTGTAGTACTTATATATGAAGTTTTTGATCGATCAATGAATCGTGATTGTACCGATAAAAGGGTGAGCGTTAACGTATTCAATTTTCTTTAGTGTTATTAAATCTCAGAGTTTGAGATATTTTCAAATTTTCTAAGACAAAGCTCCACTCGCCGCCAAAGGCACCAACCGATGCAAAGAAATAAGGCATCTCGCGGTGGAATTCTCAAGGTAACCTCGCCGAAGTCAACTCTCTGCCGCACCGCCGCGAAGAATATTTTAATCAAACCGCCGTAGAGTTTTCAAACCGCCAGAGTTTCCTTAAGAAATTTGCTATTTAAAATATTCAACCCGCTGATAACCTGTTCAAACCGCTGGTAAGCAAACCGCTGCTTAGTAACAACTCGCCTCTTGAGCAACTCGCCACCTGTTCAAACCGCTGGTAAGCAAACCGCCGCTTAGTAACAACTCGCCGCTTGAGCAACTCGCCACCTAAGCAAACCGCCGGTAACCAACTCGCTGCGTAGTAACAACTCGCCTCTTTGAGCAACTCGCCACCTAAGCAACCCGCCGTGTGTCAGAGGGTTGGTAACCTACTTAATAAAATAATATTTTTCAGCAAACCGCCGTGAAGAAATTCTGGCAACTCTCCACGAAGAACAACGACGTTTTCACACAAAATCACCTATAAATCACCCTTTTGAACGATTTTGCTTGATTTCTTTTGCACAACACAATACCATAAGGTAATAGCTACTAGAAACACCCAAACTTTATCAATACAAACAACAAAATTCGGAGATCTTCAAAAAACGAGCTAGTGCCTTCAAAGGTACACTTTTTGATCTAAATCAAGCAAGAAATCGCACATACACACGATCTAATCATCCCATTAGCTCTGATACCAATTGTGGTATATCCTATATCATAACACGGGGTCGATTCTTGGATTGGGCTAGTTTCTAGAGAGAGAAACACTTGAGAGAGAATATCTAGAGAGAGAAAGTGTTTTTCTTTGTAAATGAAATTATGACTAGCTTACCTCTTCCAAAGTTGGAAGAGGCTATATATAGTACTTACAATATACCGGGTATTCGTACCCGACTTAAAACCGAAAAACGTACTATTAACTATTAAACTACGAGCTATAATAAACAGTAAAATACACGGGGTGACCGAGTCTTTTTCTAATATCTAACACGTTTGTTTTTTATCCTCTCGTGTTCCTCGAGGCTTGTTTAGGGTTGCATAAAAAATGCTCCGAAGTGAAAACCGATGGCTCGGCCTCCATAAGCGGGGATTTTCTCTTGTCCTGTATAGGCAAGAGTTTTTTCATCCTTTTTGTAGCCCTCGCAGTTAAAGCCTTGGGAAGATGCTAGTTTAGATTTTGTGCTTATTTCTAGTATTGTATTTTTACTTTTCTGGCTTCTAGCGCCTTGCTAGTAGCCTTTTATTTATATAATTATCTTTTGCCGTTAAAAAAAAACTTGCTATCTTCACAACCAAAGCCGGATATGTAAGCACTGAAAAAGGCATGTCAACAAGCACTATGGATGAAACAAGCTCTTATCGACTACGACATCTATCTCGACGACATTCAGATTATGTGCGACAACACATGTGCAATTGACTTAAGCAAAAACCCGGTGCAACATTCGCGTACGAAACACATCGAAATCCGTCATCATTTCTTTCGCGACAATGTTTAAAAAGGAAACATCTCAATCGAAAAAGTTTAGTCTGAAGATAACATCGGTGATATTCTAACTAAACCTCTTAAACGCGAACCTTTCAATTATTTTCGTCTAGGATTGGGAATGATAAAACACATCTCATAAATTTTTTATTTCTTCTAAAATGAGTGAACGTGAGGGTTAAGCGGATTTTGAGTATGAAGTTAATTCATTAATCAAAATATGGTTAACATCATAATTCGATCCAATTATTAGTTTTGAGCACGAACATGATATATGACTAAGTATTTACCAAGATTAATGGAAACTTAAAATAACAAAACATATTTGTGACCCAGATAAATTCCTATATGCATACATGTTTAAATACACTCTCTGATTTGAACATGGAAATACTTACTCAAATTCCAAGATGAAAGATAGAGTTTCATTTTATAACTCACACTTATAAAATTAACAACATATTGAATCTACTTGTTTGATGAATGTGTCCCTAATAGTCTCATTAAAATCAAGTTCACTCAATTATCACTCGACAACTTAATTATTTCATCGAAAATATTTAAGTGATTTTAATGTGCAAAATATAAATTAAAATGTCACTCATTCGCGAAATTTTTCAAAAACTAGTTCAGAGATGGAAACAACAGGCGAAATTTGTGTAACTAACGTTTTTTAAACATACATTACATAATATTAATTACATTGTATTTTGGTAATATTTTTAAAACGCATACAATTTAAGTAACATTATACTTAGCATAAAAAATTTAGTTAGTAAGTTAAAAGATTGGTTAAAATGTAATTGGACAAATTTGTTACAATTAACTATATGAAGATTTATTTTTATTTTAATAGTTAATTCCTATCAAAATAATTTATGAAGTGTATCAAAGTATCCATAATGATTAAAACACAAATTGAGGCAAAAAACCATTGGTTATCAATACCTAACACACACGTATCAAAATTTTCTCCAAGATCATCAACCAAAAAACATAACGACATCTTATTAGTTCAGGTACAAAATTTTAACTTTCAATTAATCTACTTTATAATGCATGTACTTGGAGTTTGATCAAACTAATACAATATTTGTTTTGTATATGGTAGGTTATCATTTGTTTTGTATAGATTGGTCTAATGTTTGTTGTTAGTTTTGGATCATTAAGAAAAGGTTTCCAAATGCATTTGATTATATGTTAGTTATGGCGAATGTTATTTTTAGTGGTTAGGGTAGGTTATCCTTTGTTTTATATAGATTGGTCTATTGTTTGTTGTTTGTTTTGGATGATAAAGAACATGTTTACATATGCATTTGATTATATTTTGGTCAGTCTATTTGTTTAGTGGTTATACATGGTTTATATTTTACTTGTGGTTTGGTTAGTTATAAATGATGAATTATTACCTTATTTACAAACTTCTTAATGGTTGAAAAATGTCATAAATTTTCAATTAGTATGACGAATACTTATGCTTGACGTAAAATTAAAAGGTAACCCTACTCTGTTTTTATGGAGATGGTTATCTATTATGTGCATATGTAAGGTTTATTAGTTTGAAGTTATGGTCTTTTCATAATTTTGTTTTCTTTGTAAGAAAATGAGTATCGAATTTGTTACATAGCTGAATGAAAGCACGTTTCCGGATTATCAGGTAGTTAAATGGCACCGTTTCACGTTAGTATTATATAACGCGAGTGTTGCTAACTAAATAAGACTAAAAAATGTATAACACGTTTTCAGACATATATACCGGAGGTTTATAATGAGGAGGCATTCAAAGGTAATCGAGATATATACATAATAAGTTCTGAAGGGTATCGCTACAAAGTAGAATTAGTGACGCGAAATGAAGGGCTTTGGTATTTAACTGGAACAAAATGGACACAATTTTGCAATCGTAGCCTGAGAATGTGGCATTGTTCCATTTTGTTGAAGAAGGGGATGACTGTTTTCACTTGACTAGGTACAGTAGAAACGGAAAAGAAGTAGGAGGTTATGGTGGAAACAAGGCTACATTTGCAAGGTTCATGACTCGTGTTTTGCCTAGCCCACACCTACCTCATGTATATAAAATTAACATTATTTAAGTTGCCATTCACACGGTATATGATTTTGTTAGTAATAGTTTTGTATCAACACATCACATAAATGTTTTATTTTATCATTGATATACATACGATTTCTGGTGAATTGCTACCGGGACTAAATGAGCTTGATGATGTTGGTATGTGCTCATGTCATACGGATATTTATACAGTTGAAAATACGTGAGCCTACATGGTCACACACATTTACACTTAGATATCATTATATTAATGTTTATAATAATATATTGGTATATTTATTATTTATATTAATATATGAATCAACGATGAAACACTAACGGTCGTTAATGAGTTCGTTGAGAATAATTAACAAATAAGGCTTTTTAATTAATGGGTAATTAAATGTAATTAACCATAAATAAAGGAAAAGTCAAAAAGTCAACACCAAGGGAGTGTTGGAGCTTTGTTCGACCGGCCATATAGCCTAAGGGGGATATAGGTTGGGTTTTGAGCTATCTTTTCCTCCAAGTTATGTATTTTAGGTAAACCCTAAAATCATCTACTATATAAGGAGGACCATAGAGCTCATAATTATCACCCCTCTCTTCTCTTTCCCTCTTGGTCGATGAAAACAAACAACCCCTCTTAGGGTTTTTATGTTTTGCTTTTATTGGTGTTCACTTGTATCATTGTTGAGAGAACTAGCGTTCGTGTGATAAAGTTCGATACTGTATTGTTGATACACATAGATGTACCTATCTTAGTACTAGAATTGGTGTTTTGTACGTTCACGTATTATGCACACGTGCGTGTACTCGAAGACGCTTGCGTTACATCACTAGCTTGATTACTATAGGCATGTTACCTTATTACATTTATTGTTTTTTATGTGTTAATTATCAAGCTATATTGAAATACATCCCACTGCTGAATCTCGTTAAATAATAAATAAATATTAATGGGTTTTTAGACCACGAAACCCAACAGTGGCATCACGAGCCATCTCATATAGCGTAGTAATTACATAAAAACGTAAACACATGTCAAAAATGTTGCTTGATTATATGTATTATTTGTGCCTCTTATGTGAAAATTATTTTAGGAAATTATTTAGAGAAATAATCTTGCCTAAATTGATCACATAAATATGGAAATAATAATATAAACATATTTTTACATGATTTCTAAATCGCTTAGTATGATTATTTTTGCGTTTTAGAATTTTTATATATATTGTCGCTTATTTATCTTGCTATAAATTGTCAACCATGGATTACGTGCATGTAACCCATGGTTATTAAGCCTTATATATATATATATATATATATATATATATATATATATATATATATATATATATATATAAAATATATATACATATATATGCGTTTTTTTAAGTATGCAGAGAATCTTACGTAAATATTTGATTAAATCAAAAGTAGTGGAAGACTTTGTGAATCATCATTAATTGCGTACATGAACCTTGATTTAGTATGATTAAATTTTGGTAAATAGTTTGCATGTTTTAATATAGGGCGTTAATTATATAATTAATGCAAAAATGATTTTCAAAATTAATATGGACTAAAAGTACATGATTAAAATGATTATTGTATCATATATCGATATGTACACTTTGCTAAATCATGGACTGTATACGTAAATTTTGTAATTTTCTTGCAAACATTCTATAACGCAGGGGTTTAGTGGTTTCCGCAAGGGAACCCGTGACAGAACAATGCAAGAATACACACATTTTGCACAAATGATTTTAATAATGATTTTAAGTATGTCGTAGTCATTACTAGGGTTTGATTATTTCCCGTGGGGAATTAACCTTATCCGTAGTAAGATCACTTATACTTATAAATATTGTAAACATGGCAATCCTAATTTTATAAATGGCATGTGATTTTTAAAATGTACGGATTTGAATAAAAAGTTTTTAAAACGAAAATGGAAAGGTTTTAAAAAAATAACTAGTGTTATAAGGTTGTATGCATGCTTCCTTATACACAAAATTTTGGTAGCATGTTTTTATCAAATTCTACCCTTAAAATTAAGTCATTTGCTATCCTAGTATAAGATCAATTGAGTTGTATTTTACTCTAAAACAATTTTAGGTAAATTTTTAAAGCAAGTTAATATAACAATCGTATGGTCAGATATAAGACTGTAAAATTACTAATTTTATATTGGACGACTTATATCAAGTATGATGTTCAGAAAATCTACCTGAGGCATAAGATGGGGTTAAACATGCTACTTGACATTGTAATTCCAGATTATAATGCCTTGTGCCCCATAATGGCTAAGAGTTGCACATGTTGGCAATTATCACACGCTGATTACCTTTGAGTTTGTCATTTCTAGTAGATCAACTACATTAATGGTAGAACGTCAAGTTGGATCTTAGACTCTTGATAAAATTAATTATTTATTTTTTAATAAACATGGGTAGTTAATTTTTTAAGAGATTGTTATCGAAAATACTAATATTTTCTAAACTTTTAATTGTTTTGTAGATGGCTGCTGCTGCCCAAAACACAAACAATACGACTATCAGGTCGATTCTCATAGGGGAGAAACTTACTGGTTCGAATTTCACAAACTGGTATCGCAATCTTAGGATTTTTCTCAGGTATGAGAAAAAGCTGAAGTTTGTGGAACAACCTATTGGACCCAAACCTGATCTTGAAACTACTAACCTTGACACTATTGACAAGTACTATAAGACTGCCAATCTTGAGCAAGAGGTTGCATGTATTATGCTGTCAAGTATGTCTCCAGACCTACAGAGGACTTTAGAGAAATACAATGCATATGATATGATGCAAGAACTGAAAACTATGTTTGAAGAACATGCTAAACAGGAACTATTTGAAACAGTAAAAGCATTCCACGCTTGTAAATAGGAGGTTGGTCAGTTAGTAAGCTCGTATCTCTTAAAGATGAAGAGCTACTTGGACATCTTGGAATGCCTAGGCTATGAAATGCCAAATGAACTTGGTGTGAGTCTTATCTTGAATTCTCTCAACAAGGACTATGATTAGTTCATTTAGAACTATAACATGCATATCATGGGGAAGACGATAGCTGAATTACATGCTATGCTGAAAGTCCATGAGAAAGGTATTCTAAAGAAGGCTGAAACCCTCGCTGTGTTGGCTATACGGGAGGGTAAGATCCAGAAGGACAAGAAGAAACCACGAGGGGCAAAGGGTAAGGACAAGGGAAAGACTAAGCTTGTTTATGCTCCCAAGCCCAAGATCTCACCACCGCCTAAGAGAGATAATCCAACAAAGGACTTTATCTGCCACCTCTGCAATGAGGTGGGTTACTAGAGGAGGAATTGTTCGTCCTACCATGCCGAGTTGAAGAAGAGAAAGAATGCTAGTGTAGCTAGTACTTCAGGTATCTTCAGTATAGAACTTTATGCTTTTCCTAATAAGACTTGGGTGCATGATACGGGTTGTGGAACTCATATCTGTAATACATCGTAAGGACTTAGATAAAGCATGATGTTGAAACATTGAGCTTTAAGTCTGTACATGGGAAATGGAATGTGTGCAGAAGTTGAAGCTATCGGAAGTTTTGATTTAATTCTTCCTAGTGGTTTAATAATTATATTAGACAACTGTTATTTTGCACCTACTGTTACTAGGGGTGTTGTTTTAATTTCCCGTTTGGTTAAAAATGGTTATACTCATACATTTACGAATTATGGTATTTCTGTTTCGAAAGATAATGTGTTTTATTTTAATGCAATTCCACGTGCTGTTATTTATGAAATAGATATGCATAATATGCATCTAAATGTTAGTTTGATGTTTAATGTTAGCAACAAAAGAGCCAAACTTGCGTTGGACTCTTCATATCTATGGCACTGTCGTCTTGGTCATATAAACAAGAAACGCATAGACAAGCTTCAGCGTGATGGGATCTTGCAACCCACTCACGATGAATCACTTGAGAAATGCAAGTCTTGTATATCTAGGAAGATGGCAAGTAAGCCTTTTCCACATCAAGTGGAAAGAGCTGACCTATTAGGACTTATACACACTGATGTATGTGGCCCTTTTAGAATTGTGTCAAGAGAGGGTGCTAGTTACTTCATCACCTTTACAGATGATTTCAACCGTTATGGTTATGTTTACCTAATGAAACAAAAACACGAGGTATTTGAAACATTTAAGGTCTTTCAGAATGAAGTTGAAAATCAACTCGGTAAAAAGATAAAGGCGATTCGATCCGATCGAGGAGGCGAATACCTGAGTCATGAGTTTGTTAATCACATGAAAAGTTGTGGTATTGTATCCCAACATACTCCACCTTATACACCACAACATAACAAGGTGTCAGAAAGGAGGAATCAGACTTTACTTGATATGGTTCGATCCATGATGAATCTAACAAATCTACCAAAATCCTTTTGGGGATATGCTCTCGAGTCTGCAGCTCGCATTCTCAATATGGTTCAACCAAGAAGGTTGAAAGGACGACATATGAAATATGGAACGGGAAAGCTCCCAAGTTGTCCTAATTAAGGGTTTGAGGTTGTGAGGCACTCGTGAAACGAGACACGCCTGACAAACTTGATCCTAGATCCATTAAGTGTATCTTTGTAGGATACCCAAAGGAAATAATGGGTTACTACTTCTACTATCTACTCGAGAACAAGATTTTTATTGCTTGAAATGCTGAGTTCTTTGAGAATAGCCTCATGGTACAAGAAGCGAGTGGGAGTCATGGACTTCTCAAAATGAGTGGTTGGCACCATACTTTTCTTAAGCATAATACAGGTTATTAAGCTCAACAAACGCAGTCAGATCATCCGCACCGATTAAGGAATTGGATTGTTAACCAAGGTATGTCTGAATACTATGAAGGTGTGGCATAATTATGCATCAATAAGTCTTTTCAGAGAACTACTCAACAACCGGCGTTTTATGTTGAAAGACGTAATCGTTACACTGGAATGGGATAACGTAGCACGGTACCTATGATGATTTATTCTGTTGAAGTCTGTCGCCTGTTTTAATGGGTCCATAAAGTTTGTAGCTACTGGCTTGTTACACCCTAGAACCCTGATCACCTAATTCATTATCGTCACAAAAACAAAACCCCTTTATGAGCTTGTACTCATGAAAAGAAGCTTTTATTTATATTTCTTCCGAGTATTTGGTGCTCGTGCTATCCTACAATTGATTAGCGAACAGATCTAGGTAAAAATTTCAAGCCAAAGCTGAGAATTGGATTTTTCGTTGGGTATGCTCCTTAGCAGAATAGGGCTTATCGACTTCTACATCCAGAGAACTCCGCTCGTATTAATGGAAACAATTCACGTCACATTTCGATGAGGATGCATCTCAGTCACAATGGTCCTGTACGCAGGAGTTCAGGACGCGCGAGACCTTTCATCATGTCCCCCTTGGACAACTCTCGCAGAAATCAGGGCTCACTCCATCCGATATAAGAGCTGGAGATTTATTTCAACCAATGTTTGGTGAACACCTTTGATCAAATATCAGTCAATGAAACAGTATCCCTCTGTGCTACTGATACTAACGCTCAAGTTGTTCCTCCCGGTACGATCTGTGTCCACTCTAACGAATTGCTTAAGATGACACCGTCCGACAGGTACTTATTCGTCAAACATACTCATATTCATATCCTGTCCAACATCTCAAGCAAAATTATAGAAGTCCCATTCACGAGAGACACCCCACAAATCAAATCATGATGTTCTTCATCCTTCACAATAACCTTGTTACTGGAGATCTCAGGCTTTTTAGCCAGGTTCGCACATAATCATCTGGGTAATGTTAGAATTAGTGGAACCCCCGCCTAACTCAAGTGATTTACCACCAGATCATCTCAGAAGATTTGGGGACCGCATAGATCATCATAGGGATAAACATCGTTGGCAATACCTCTCGTCCTGTAATCTACCAGAAAAGAAAAGGTTACGCATCCGATGCTTTGTGGTGCTGTTTCCATACTTGAACTCTCCAAAGTCGATATCCCAAAGAACTTCGCTCAAAAAATGGTAGTGATAGAAGCTGGTGTTGGTTTCATGCCATGCAAGATGAATTTCACGAATTTGATACGACTTGAAGTATGGGAATTAGTACCTAGCCTTAATGCTATGTTATGGTCTATCGCTCTCAAGGGGATCTATAAAGTTAAAGCTTTGTGAATGATTGGTGAGTGTAGCAATGAAATAAGCTAAAGCTCTGGTTGAGTTGCAATAGGGATTGTATCCGGTCAGGAGGAAGGTATAGTGATTTTGAAGAATATCGTTTTTGCTCAAGTTTGCAAGGGGCGTAGAGGCCTCATCAGAATATTCTCTCATTGCCAATTACAGGCAACTCAAGGAACTATCTTCTACAAGATGGATGTCTAAAAATGCTTTTCTGAATGGTGATCTTTTAAGAAGAAGTCTTTGTCAGTCAGCCTGAAGGATTTGAAGACCCAGGATTAGATCTCTGTAACGCCTTACGTTGTATGCTGAGTGTGAAAATTAAAGGCTTCTTTATGGGGTCGTAAAGCAGGCACAAGGGCATGTGGTTTATGACACAAGATCTCTAATGTTCCTTGTTTTGGGAAACGAATTTATTACAAGGGCACTCGTGGGATCCAACGTTATTCTTACGCAAATCATTGCAAACATTTAATACTTGTTCAGAAATATAACGTAGATGAACACATTTTTGCTCTCAACATGATCATATAATGGGTGTTTCATATTTCAAGGGAGAGATGATGCCTACTCAAAATTTTAGATGCTCGTGATTGGGACAAAATGTGTTTGTTCTTATGACTACCAGTTTCTCAAAGTCCCGAGGCATCTTTATTAACCAATGCGAAATATGCTCTCTTCGAAATCCTTAGAAATATGGAATGGATACTCGCTCTGACTCCTGTCGATACACCAATGGTGGATCGATTGGAAACTGGTACGAGGATCTCATGGGTATTCCCAGTTGACCAAAACTCGATTCAGAGGAATGGTTGGCTCCGCTTATGTACCTTACAGCCAGTAGACGACCTTGTATTCGCCGTTTGGCATGTGTAGCTAGATTATCAGGCTAAAGCCTACCAAAATGCACCTTGAAGCTATCAAAAACTGTTTTCGGTACTGAAAGGAACCATTAACATGGGTCTTCGGTTATTCCGTGAATAGTCAACGCTCTTTTATGTCAATAACAGCTGTATGCTTCAAGATGCGGTGTCATGTCGGGATGTACTAAGGATTTACAAGAAGATTGTACGTCGGGGAGGGCTCTCAGTTTTTTTTTCTGGAGATAAGATTGGTTAGCTGCGTCAGCAAAGAAGCAAGAAGCACTGGTCAAATATCAACTACAGAGGCCTGAATACTCGCCATGTCTGGTGTTGTGCTCTAAATCCGTTTGGATGCAATACATCTCAAAGATACGGTTTGACTTCAATAAAATTCCTCCTATAATGATGATAAAACAAAAGTGCTATGTGCTCTTGTGCTGGTAACACGTCAGCACTCTCTGCTTCTAAACACATCGGACATACTGGCGACCAATTGCATACTATGAGTAGCAAGGGAAATAGAGTGGTTGTTGAACCTTCTTACTTCGTTTGGGAAGATGGAGCGCGAATTTATCGCTGAATGCTTGCCGGACATTTCTCACCAACTAGCATTACCAAGAGAGTCGGTGTCGAATTTTCTATCTTCCTCCCATAGCATGAAGAGTTTGACACCAGAAACTCTCAGACGTCTTCAAGAAGGAGAGGTTCAGCAGTTAGAATCGAATGTGTTAGGTGGTTAACGTTTGATAAAATAGGCCTTCACTTACATCTAAGAGAGATAGTATAAATTATGAAAATAAATAAGAATATAAGAAAGGAGTTGTGAATATAGTAGAAGTAACTAATAATAAAGATAAAGTTTATTATATAATATAGTTATTTAGGCTTTATAAATTTTATTACATTATTAATATTTATAAAGATTAACTTTGGAAATAATTTTTGTTAAGTTCTCAGATTTGGATTTGTACTAATAAGGGCTTGCAATTACTTCAAATTGCACCGGTTTGATCTACTGGGGCAACAAATATACATTGATATATAAAAATAGAATTACATTCAATACTAAATATTTATAAAAAACAAAGTGAATGAACGCTTATAACATAAAATAATAAAATCAAATATAAAGAAAAATAAGGGGGGCACGCAAATGCATATGAAATATAAAGTATATCATAATATACACTCAATAAATATTTATTATGGGAAATACATTTGTTTAATTACATACAAATTGATAATGGTTAATTAAATCATCATATAATATATAACGCAAATTTTTTTAACATATCAAATATGAAAATGATCTCTTTAATATGAATGATGAAATTATGAATCATTGACTTTACATTATTCATAATACAAGATATAACATATATATTATAAATTAATGGTGATATATATAACATTAGCATTTAATATAATATTATAATGATTAATAAATGGTACCAATTGGATTATATATCATAACAATTAACACATCATGGAAATGAATATATTTTAATCGCATTGGAAATTCTCATCAATCTAAAATTTATGAAGGAAAACAATGTAATATAAAGTTGATGAATCTCCAAAGTATACTTATAAATATTATATGAGTGTTTAGATAATAATAACATATATATATGGATTATAAAAAATGCAAAGATATATATATATTGATATATTTGAAACAATTCATCGTATATCCAAATAATAAATGGAATAAAATAAAACTGAATAAATCACATAAAAATATTAAAATAAAAAAAAATTAGAATTAAATAATATTCATTCATATACAAAATTGAAATGCATTACACATAAAAATAACCAGGGCATAAAATAAATTATATATTGTATAAAATATGAAAACGCAAATATGATAATCATGGATGATTCACATTAAAAAATAAAAAATGTTAAGTAAATACAAATTAATAATTAATGGAAATAAAATCAAAAATAATAAAGAACATTATGATATTATTAAATCACTTAAATATTACAATTAAAATAAATAAACAACAAATATAAAAACACAATAATCATTATGGATGCATGGAAATAGTAACTTGTAATATATATAACATTAATACTCACCACAAAATATATAATCAAAACCAAAATACATATAATAAACACGGCCATATAAATGAAATATACATGACAATTAAATGTAATTTACAAAATATCACAATGATAAAAATTACCCTTTTATTTATAATCGAATTAAATATGTCTGACAAAAAAGAATTTGACAAATAATGATAATATTGATATTTTTATTGTAATTTTAAAAAAATTTATATTTAAAATGAAAAACTATATCCTCTAATTCCATAATAAATGAAATGTGTACCAATGGTAACAATCAAAAAAATATTCAAAAAAAATGGTCAGAAAAATGACAAAAATAAAAGTCAACATTTGCTAAATATATCTAAATACTAAAATAATAAAATATTAACTGAATAAAATATATTAAAATATATACATGATAAAAACAAAATAACAATTATGGGAAGACACAAGCATTATATAAAAATTTTATTCATCAAGAATTAATCTTACATGACCATGAAAGTACTAAACACTAATCATATCAGTATATTAAATAACAATATGAAAGTATATAAAACTATTTCATATTTACCATATAAATTCCACAATAATTTGCATACATTTAACAAAAAATTGAATATATTTAATGAATATATCATGTTATATTGCTAAATAATAATATCCAGAATTAAAAATTATTCAAATAAAAGTAATGTCTTAACACATTAATTAAATATAATAAATGATAATTAAATAATATGATGTTATAATCATCATTAAAAATATATCTTAAAATACAAAAATTAAAAATAATCAAATTAACAAACATGAATAAATTAAATCGAATGGTGGCCCAAACACCATTATAATTATGGAATATAAATCAAATATCATATACATCCATCACAAAATTAATTAAATTGTTGCCATCATAGATATGGCATGAAAAAATAAAAAAATCATATGAAATTTATAATAAATGGTAATGCGTTTATACATGTAAATAATATTAATTTATAATTTGATGATATTATCATAATAATATGGACTAAATTAATAAAAATGAATAAATTATTATGGTAATTAGAAATATGGAATAAATGTAATAAACAATGATATCGAAAATGGAATTTATATACTATTATAAATAAATGATAAATATATCACATGGTTAAATGTATAAATATAAATGACAATTTAAAAATCATTCATATTTAATGATACATATGATTAAACTTACAAATTATAAACATAACAATACATAAATAAATTTTTAAAAAAAAATTAATACCATGAATTAAATTAATAACAAAATATGATTTTTGAATAAAAGTATAATAAAAAAATATCAATATATTATATTTTATATATTAAATGCCAAAGGATAACTAAAAATTTAAAATACTTATGATGGTTAAATTAATCATATAATAAATGATTAATACATATATGACAAAATTAATTACGAATAAAACAAAAATAAATATTGTATATGAATGCAACCAAAATATGAGGAACAATCATACACTAAAATCAAAATATGAAATTTAATATAAAAATGGCCACAAAAATTTCATTGAACTTTGGTAAAAATCATAAAAAATATAATAAATATTAACATGTAAAATATTACATACATATTAATCATTTTAATATCAAAAATACAATGATGGCAAAATGAATATATATCAATAAAATACAATTGTATATATAAATTATCACATAAACAAAAATAATGTTTTTAACAATGTATGGTCTTAAAATTTAAATATGAAAATCAATATAACAATTAATATGGATAAATGACAATTGAAAAAATTATAAAAACATGTAATGAAAAAATGTCATATAAAAATGATAATGCTGTAAATAACATGATAAAATTGACAAATGTTGTTGTGCAATAAAATAATTTTCAAAAATATTATAAATGTTAAAATATATATTATTCCAATTATATATGAATTATGATGTAATTAAACACAATTTGTGGATAAATCAAAAATATTATATATTAATAAAAATATATATGATGTAATGGATATTATTCCCCTTATTTGATTTGTTAAACAAATATAACAAATAATAATCCATATCATGGCTTATAAAATTTTCTAGAAAATAATCAAAATTGGAATCAAATAATATGATGATCAAAATTTATTTAAACAAATGTCATTATAGCAAAATGAATTAATTAAATTAAACATATCTGAATATTCTCAATAAAATCTGATTACATATATGAATTTACCAGAATGATTAACAAAGCCATGATAATATTAAATTGAAAATCCAATTATGAAATTAAAAAAAATGGAAAATTCAAAAATGGCTAAAAACCATATATTTTATAATAATAATAATGATATAATATATAAATATAAAATCAATTAAGGCACTATCAAAATGAATAAAATATAACATCATTCATAAAACAAATGTATTTGAATATTGATTCTCATAAATAATTTAAAATGATATAAAAGTTTTAATGGCATTATGGAATCTTTTAATTTTAATTATATAATTTCATGCATGAATAATTTTATCTTTAAAAATGAATAATAATTATTTAATGAAATAAAAAAAATGGCTTTTAATATATATTATAATTTATTAGCATCATAAAATTAAATACAATTATGAACAAACCCATTATAAACATGGATTATAAACATAATTTTTAATTAATAACATATGCAAAATAATAATCCATAATAAATAAATTAAAAAAGAATATATCATATAAAAATTATAAATAATAATGGTCCCATAAATATAAAATATTTGTAATATTTGAACATAATTACAATGATAAAAAATTAACTTAAATAATATAATAAAATCCAATAATTATTATTATTGATTTATATAATTATAAAAATATAAAAATTTTTATTAATCAATAATGTACAAAAAGTATGGTAAATCATAAATGTCTACTTAAATAAATAAATCTTTTGCATTAGATCTATGGATCAAATGGCACAAATGCATGGTATACATTGACAAAATAAAAATATCAATGTAATAATCTTTAAATGTGAAATTAGTCAAATTATTTCATATATAATGTGGATATATCCCAACAATATTAAAAAATAATAAAATTGATTGAATTTTGTTTATTAAAATACAATTTTACATATCATAAAATGGTACAATAACAAATATCATAATGGAAATTATTATCATTGTAAAATAATGGATATTTCAATAAAATTATATCGGCAAGGCACAAATGTATATGAATCAATAACATATATATAAATGAGGAAAATAAAAAATAAATCATAATACAAAAGTTAAAATTAATATATGAATAAATTGGTCAAAAAAATTATTATGATTAATTGTGATATTATATTTATTTATCAAATCCAAATATATATAATAAAAATAAATATCTATATGTTAACTTAAATTAATTCTTAATAAATTTAAAAAAAATTATATAATGTTATATATTTTAAATCATAAACATACATTGGATAAAAACATGAATTAACATTTTTAAAAAAAAATTGCAAATTATAACATAATGATTAACCAAATTCATTCATAATTTAAATAAATCATAATTAATATGATATAATTTAATAATTCATGAAAATAAATATATTTATATATGAATGGAATAATAATTGCATTCAATACAAATGTATTATAATTTGGGTCAAAAAACAAAAGAATTCATAAAATAATTATAATAACATTTAATGTAAAATAATATGCATAATTGAAAATCAATAATGCAAATGGGATACATTAAATATTGATAATGGATTAATAAAAACTATATAAAATTAATTAAAAATTTAATGATTTAATTTACATTACATAATAAACAAAATTTATCATTCAAGTGACTTTAATTGCCAATTATTTAATAATTAAATTATAAAATTTAATATATCCAAAATAGACAAAAAATGACTATTTTCACAATATATAATGAACATTGTATATAAACAAAATTCAAATATGGGCAACAAATAACAAAATTTAAAAAAAGCAATAGTAATAAAAAAATACAAAAAATATATTGGATAATAATCTATATAAGATATGTAATGTAATATAAGAAAATTAAATTCTTTTATAATATTTAAATACCAAATGAATAAAAATAAAAATACAATATGGCACACAATAATATTGGCATGAAAAATACATGGTGGAATTTAAAATTAAAATAATAAAATTGCAAATTAATATATGTTTATATATAATCCAATAATCTAAAACAATTGAAATAATGGAATAATGGAGACATAACATTTAATTAAACAAAATAAATATACAAATAATTTAAAAGATATTATGTCCAATAAAATAATCATACATAATCAAATCTAAACAATGAAAAATGTGATAACCAAAAATTAAATTATATTATAATAACAAAATTAAAAATATTTAATTATTTATGACATAAAAATGGAATATGCATTGCTTTAAATAAGTATGAATTAACTATATAAGCAAACTACAATATTAATTTAATGAATACAAAAAAATCAAATAATTACAAATTATAATGACAATGTTATAAAATGTATCAATTAAATAAAACATCCATATGATATATTTAAATTTGTACATAAAGATATAAATCATACAACAAAAAAATTATATGGTGAAAAATTCAATCAATTTTTCCAAAAATGTTTGGAAATAATGGATGAAAAAAAAAAAAGGTATATCTATCCATCATCAAAATCAAAAAATAAAACATTGATAAATAATAAACCAATGGAAAATCCATCAAAAATAATGGTCAAAAAACAAGAATATATACTAATACCATTCATTATATAAATTTAATAAATGTTATGTAAAAATATATATTCAAATCATTGGATTCAATATTTATAATATGCTCCATAATATAAGAAAACATAAAATATATATCAAAATTACAAAATAGATAATAAATAAATCACATTTAATTAAAATGATATAATTATGATGATATGGAAAAAAAAACAAACTAATTGGAAAGATATTACATAAAAAATATAATCATGTATTTAAATAATTCAATATATAAAAAAGTTATCAACCAAAAATATATGGTAATCACAATTTTATGATATCTAAAAGATTAATGGTTGGCATAAAAATTGGAATCAATATACAAAATGATTTTTATAATATAAATAAATTATGTAAATATATATATCATTATGGAAAAATTTCTGGCAATGATTACATATATATAAAACATAAATGCTCCAATGAAAAAAAAAAAAATGGACACAATAAAATGAAAATAATAGTGATACAATATAATTTATCTAATAATGCAAATTTAACATCAAAAATATAATATACAAAACCAAATAAAAAAACTGGATATCAAATCATAATCATCATAATAAATAATAAAACATTTACAAATTATTTGAATAGAAATTTAAATAATTCATTAAAAATCAAAAAACGTTATGAAATGAAAAATAGATGAACAAATAACATTATTAGTATTAAATTTAATATATGATAAATTGATAATGATTTGATATAGCTGTATGAAATTATGGTAAAAATTACAAATAATAAGAACAAAAAAAAGCACTAAAAATTATAAAAAAATAATAATTAAATGTTAATATTGGATAAAAATGATGGAGCATATTCATGACTAAGAATGTAAAAATGACAAAAATTATGCACATTATCAATAAAAATCACTAATGCAATAACAATTCCATGCATCAACAAAATGAAAAAATGAAAAATTAAAATTGCAATTATAATATCATTTATTATTCAACATAATAATTAAATAATGTAAATGATTAAACAATGCATTGGAAAAATGATCCAAACAAATGTACAAATGGGAAATAATTATAAAATGATTCCAAATAAAAACAAATCATAACAATATCGCATATAATATATTAAATGATATATATTATACCATAATAAAAAATATATTTAAAATGGATATTAAGTATAAAATGAAATTCAAAAATTCTAAAAAATGAAAAATATGGACATAAGAAATACATTCAATTAAAATCATATTTAAAATTCTAAAACAATAAATAATAAATATAACATTAATAATATTTGAAAAACACAAAAAAAAAAACTGGCACATATGGAAATACATATAATACATTAAAATTAAACAGGAAAATTAATCATAAACATATATATATTAATGGGCAAAATAATATATCAATTATATAAACATAACATGGATATAATTATAAATCATCAAACCAATTTGGTAAAAATATGAAAAAAAAACAATACATACATAAACAAATTAAAAATATGAATTATTGGATTTAAAAATTAATGATATCATTATCTCAATAAATTTCCATATTTAACTAAAATTTCTATTATCTAATACATCTATATGTCCATGAATAAATTATTGAGTAACAAAATTATTACTCTAAATATATAATTAAATGAATGGAGGCTTTATAATTGAAATGGTTTTTAGTACAAATTATTAATGGAAAAAAATTAAAAAATCAATAAATACAAATAAATAAAAATAACAAAATATGTCACAACAATAATGAAAATTCTATAAAATAAAATCAATAAAATATAAGAATGTACATGAAATGCAATAAACTAGACTATAAAATACTCATAAAATCCTAATCAATCCATTATGGATAAATCCTATGATTATTTACAAAAATACATATAAATTTTTATCAATATGAATGATTCCATTAAATAAACAAAATGATAAAACAAAATAATAAGAAAATATTATCGCATAATGACACAATGAGATTACTAAATTATATGAATATCATAACATATGAATAATATAAACCAAATATGAAATAATATGTGAATAGTATAAATTACAAACTTAACATATATGATATCAATTTATATTTTAATATTAATCATAGAATTTATATTTCTTGAATATATGAACATATATATAAATAAATAAAATCTTTATATAATCATTTCAAATGATGATAATTAAAAACATGGATCAAACTAATCATTAAATGATTAAGTTATTTTTAGTTTAAAAAATGCGGCAATTTCTTTCCACATAATTAAATTATATAAATCAAAAAAATGTAAATATAAACATTGACTAAAGAAAATATAATTACCTTAAAAACATCTCTTTATATAATACTTATAATGTATTATTCATGATGACTCATAAAATTATAAATTAATTAAAAAAATATCTAAATCATGCATTATTAATAAGGAGCATATTAAAAAATATAAACACAAATGGCAATAATGTAATGATACAATATAATTATATACAATATAAATACATTCAAAAATGATTTGACCATAATGGATTTAATTAAATTACATATCAGAAATGATGAAAAATGAATTAATGTGTTAATATTATAATATTTAAATAAAATGATAATTGAAATAATAAAATACAAAAAAATAACTAAATATGGATTGTATATTACATATATATCAATTAACTCATTGGATTCTATTTTGCCAATCAGAAAAAATTAAAAATGGAAAACAACATAAAATTACAATTATCATGTTATTATGGGGGGGCATGAAAATTATATATACATGCAAATAAAATTAAAATATAAATAAATAAAATGGAAATCATCAATAATGTGTTACTAACTATTATGTAATATAAACAAATGGATGATCATCATAATTAAAATCAAAATTCATTATTTACACAAAATTTTATTTCAGATAAATATAAACATCATGAATAAATAATAATAGGCAATAAAATGATTAATAAATATAATAAAATTAAAAAATTTATACCATAAATTCTAAAATGAATCAAAGATGGCATATCATTATATAATTCGCATATATGTTTCATAATATAAATAATCATGTAAATGTTCACATTATTAAATATATATCATTAAATTAACAAAAATGTGATGATGGATGGCAGTCAAATATATTACATAAATCACAAAAAATAACATTGTCCATAAAATAATGAAAGACATGCAAATGATGACACAAATTTTAAAATTATACATAAATATGGTATATATTTAATTAAACAAAAATGAAAATGGATGGTATATTATTGTTTAATAATAATAATTAATTATTATATAAATACTAAAAATATATCAATACATAATATAAAATAAAATAAAATAAAAATGAAAAAATGTGGCAATTGATATGACAATAATCATTGTATGATAATATAAAATAATATCATGGAAAACAAAATATCATATGATAAAATAAAATTCGAACAACAATATTAAAATTGTATTACAACATGGAATGAATATGTAAAAATTCATTCAATTATAAAATACATTATCATGGAAATAATTGGCCAAAAACATTATTCAAATGATAAATCAAATACAATAAAAATCCAATTCAATGGAGATATCAATAATGCCCGCATGATAAAATCAAAAGCGCACTACAAATAATGTATTATTGGATCAAAATAAATTTATTGATTATAACAATAAATTAACAATGAACAATTTTCAATTAAATATAGAAAAATATATGACAAATTCAAAAAATATGCAATGAAAGAATATAGATATATAAAACCCAAATAATATAATGATCTGCATTATCTAATTAATAAACACTATTAAAAATCCATTGCGATGGAATGAAAACACTTTTTAAAAAAAAAAATTCTCAATAAAATGAAATACATAATATGATTAACAAATTGAAATATATAAAAATTTTCATAAAAAATAAAATCAATATTTAAACAATTGGTAAATAATTAATTTTTCCAATAAAATGATTAAAAAGATGCAATAATAAATGATCTATTAATTAATCATATTTAATAAAACAATTAAACGAATAATATGCCACAATTATCAATTGTACATAAACAAACATATCATATAATATAATAATAATGATTTACCATGGTTGGTTATAAAATGTAAACATAATAAAATAAATTGGAAACTCAAATTATAACATCTAACTCCAACAATAACACAATCTAAATAATTTTATAATTAAATTATTAAAATATGTCATAATAAAAAAAAAAATAAAAACAAAGAATAATATACATAAAAATAAATCAAAAAAAATAATCCAAATAATAACAATCCAAAATAATCAAATAAAATATTATCTTAAATAATCTAAAAATTGATAACACATAAACTTGAAAATAATTTAATTGCCACATACATGCCATGAATCAAATTAAAAAATTTTATAACTATACATCCATGATGACAAAATCAATTCAATGCATATACATCAAATATAATAATAACAAATAATGAACAAAATATATGGATTAACAAAACTCATATTCATTATCATATTGGTAAATATAAAAAAATTATATAAATGAAAATAAATTAAAAATTCAGGGGGCATAACTTATAAACATTCAATAATATAAATTCAAATATGAATAACAAAAAAAATATGGTAAAATTAATAAATATATAATAAATTGGATATAATAATAACTTAAATAATGGATATGGATTAATAATCAATTGATGTTAACATCTTTAATTATATATTATTGTACAGAACCGTAAAAACATAATATATGGCCATAATTGAAATACTTTAATTGGTCATATGTATTTAATAAATTTATATAAATATTAAATTGAAAACAACAATTAATTAAAATTATCTATATAATTGGGGGGGCAAATAATAATGGTATGAATTAAAATATATTGGGAATTCCAATTTAATAAAATAATAATTACAAATTTATAAAATGATTAAATATAAATATATAAGGGCACACTAATGGATAATGGATGGGGCATGATATATTATTCAAAAACAAAATAATTATCAAATCATATATAAAAAAATTATAAATATCAATAATCAATGATAAATTAATAGAATATTTATAAAACATTAAATATGACTATAATGCATTGCCAATATTTTAAATAATAAATAAATTACAAATAAAACTCAAATTTATAACTTTTATTCAACATTAAATAAAATGGATAACTAAAACAATAAACATTTAAAATATAATTGGACAAAGTTTAATATCCAAATATGTAAAAATAAATAATGAATCCAACATCATATAAAATGTGAATTAGATGGTTTATTGCATAATATATACAAATATAAATACTTGGAATGAATGAATGATAGGGGCAATACAAAAATAAATAATAAACATTAAATGAATGTATACAATGGTCAACTCAAAATTGATTAAATATAAATTTGATAATAAATGATATAATTCATATTATTATTTAAAATCAAATTATAATTTATCATCATCAAAATTGATATAGGGGGGGCAACAAATAAAAAAATCTATGTAATATATAAAAATATGTATTAAATGGAATGCAAATAAAAACATTAAAAATAGTTAAATTGATAAAAATGAAATGTGGTTGGAAAAATGATTAATGAATATATAATGTAATAATTATATTATATATTAAAAAAAAACAAAAATGCAAATATGACATAAAACATAAAATAAATATGAATGTAATCAATGCATTAAACGAAATATACAATTTATTACATATATAAAAAAATCATGAAAATTAATAAACTATGGATGGGTAAATTATAAATAATATTAAAATGACACACTGATTATAAAATATAGCGCTAAAATTAATAATTATTTATCTCAATGGAATAGAATAAAAATGAACAATCCTATAAATGTGAAATAATAATAAACACATATCAATATTAAAATAAAATATTTCATTAATAATCAACAATGCTATGGAAATCTTCAATACAACAAATTAAAAGAATTAATTATGATTGTAAAAATATTGAATCTTTAATATTCGATAAATGGGGGCATTGATGATAAAAAATTAAATTAAAAAAAATATCAAATGAATATGGGATAATAAATAAAAACTTTATTAAATAATAAATTTAACAAATAATTTGATATATATATAATTAGATAATTTAATGAAAATATCATGTATATACACCATCAAAATATATGTATGATGTTAATACACATAGAATATAAAATATAAACTTAAAAATTATGAAATGGAACGGCATAATAAATTTAATAAAAACACTATTAAAAAAATTTCAAATATTGGAATTTCAATATGTATGGAATAATCCATCAAATTGTAAAATATGTAAACTTTAAATGCCATATGAAAAAAATTATAATATTATACATCATAATTTATATAATTTTATAATCATATGATCTAAAATGGGGCAATGCAAATATGCAAAAAATAAAAATAAATTAATATTGCAATTATAAAAAAATAATAAAAATAAATGGTCATATATTCAAAAGATATTAATGAAAATGCCCAAACATCAAACTCATATAATGGATTAAAGGGGGAATCATAACAAGAAAAAGCCCAATGAATACTAAATATCATTAAATAATAAAATGAAAATAATATAAAAATATTATTTAAATCGTAATGTTACAATTTTGTATCATATATAAATGAACAAAATGTGAATAAAAAATGAAATAATAATTATATAACAAAATAATAATTAAAAAAAATATTTGTAATATCAAACATGACTCATAATGTGCATGCAATAATATCATATGAAATCAATATAATAATGTACAAAAATTCAATAATTAACATATGAATATAAATGAAAATCATTATTATTTTATATCATTATAAAAAATTTAAATGATAAATGAATATGGATTAATTCATAAATGGAATAGAAACAAAAATTTAAATTATTCATAAAAATCCATTTAACAAAAAATAAAAAATCACCATGAACAATAAACTATTAAATCAAATGCAATAAACACAATTAATATTTAAAAAAAATTATTTAATTGATCATTAAAAGGGGGGCATATTTCGAAATTGGATTTGTATACTATAATTTATAATCATCTCAAATTGGATGGATATTCATAGTATAAATGATTTGAATATTATGATATAAATATAAATTAAACATCATATAATCTTGTTTCATTATTTTAAATTGTACATAAATATAATATATAATTTAATAATACAAAATATAATTATAAATAACAAATAAAATAAAATAATTAATAAAAATATACATCTAATAAAATGTAAGTACTCATGATAATTGATGCATTATCAAATTAAAAACTAATGATCAAATGATGTGTATGCAATAATATATTCATAATAATAAAATGGGTAATTAAAATTAACCATTAAAAACTTAATCAAAAAACATGAAAAATGATAAATGCACAAACACAATAGATTTGAAAAATAATAATATATTGGTATAAGACCATATTTGTAATATTCCAAAATAATGACAATTCTTATGTATGGTAAAAAACTACAATAATAAAACAAATTATTAATCAAAAATAACACGATGATATAAAAATCATTATTGCATAATTAAAATATATTCATATGGAGTCAAGAAAACAAATAAAAATACCAAACTTATGTTAAATAAATAATATAATTATGAATCAAATAACCAATATACTATGGATGAATAAACAAAATGGATAATAAAAATGGCAAATGTACCTTTGATAAAATAAATTCTCATTACAATATGGAAATTTATAAAGATACATCCATTTTGATACATAAATACACATGAGAAAAAAAAAAAAAATAATATAAATGGATGCAATCACTATCATGTGGATATGTTCAATTAAATAAATCATTAACTGTTCATATGAGATGAATTGGATCAAAAGTCATGTTACTTGATAATTAGTTTGGAATATATATCTTATACATTAATATGGCAAGAAATTTAACTACAAAAACGCAATATACAATATGTTAATAAAAAATAAAATAAAATGAATAAATGGCCATATTTTCAAAACACATATAGATATAATAATAATTTTAATGGTCCATCATATAAAATATTATATAATTGGAATAAGAAATTACATGTAGTGGATTATAAAAGATTCCAATGATAATTTAATTATGATATATTTAATTAATGATGCTGGACAAATTAACATTTATGTATTAAATAAGATAATAATATAAATATTAAATATATAACATACTATTAAAGAAAAAAAAAATATTACAAAATCCTGGCATGCAATATAAAAAATAATTAAATCTTAAATATCACTTATAATTATAATTATAAAAATAATATTGGGACCCTAAATAATCAACTATTAACAACAAAAAAAAAATTAATGCGCTCACAAACATATTCTTATTAATTCATTAAATGATTATATATTAAATAGTCTGAACATAATTAGAATCAATAAACAATCATATATGGAGATAGATACAAATTATTATTAATTAACACATACATGTAAATATAAACAAAATAAAAAAATGGGGATAGTTATCATTAAAAGATATTGGGTATTATTAAATAATTGAATATACAATTCAAAATAAAAAAAAAATCAAAATACAAATTATAATATAAATCAATAATTGAAACATAATAAATATAATTAAAAACTAATGAATTTTTTGGTGGAAAATAAATATTTATCACATAAAATAGAGATCTACTTTAATGCACAATAATATCAAAATAATAACAAATGATTATAAAATATAAAATCATTGTGTGCAGATATTGTTAAATAAAGGGGCAAAAATAAGATAATATTTAATCAAATAATAAATCAAAAAAATAACAAATGGATTATAAATATCATAACATCAAAAATCTACAAAACATTAATCAAATTCATAAGATACAATGACATGAACACACAATGGATAAATATTGGATAAATAATGAATATCGGAATGCTTATAAATCATAAATAGCAAAAATGGCACAAGAATGATCATGATAAATAGAATATAAAAACATATCTATAAAATTCTTGAATACAAAGCCAAATATCAAGATGTAATTGATAATTTATAGTATAATTATATATATGACATAGTAACTATTCATATCATATCATATTATTCCAAATTGAAATCATATTCCAATAACCATATTTAAATATATATCAAATCTCAATTAATTAAAATATTATATCAATTTTAATTGAGAAACATTATTAATATAGAATTACATGAATTTATATATGGGTCAAATATAATAATAAATATTTATAATCATTAAAAGACTTATAATAATAATCCGCCACATTGACATAAACCAATAAACATGAAAAAAAGGATATAAAAAATGACTTATCATATAAATTGCATTTTAAAATATCCATATATAAAAATCAAATGAAAAACAAGATTAACAAATACAGTGCGAAACTTGATCAATATTAAAACAATATATATATATATATAAAATAGATAATTATTATGAACAAAAAAAATATTTTAATAAAATTACATTAACAAAATTTGCAATCCAGTCTCATTACACAAAATGATAATAATATCATATATCAGCTACATAATATATACATAACCAAAAATAAATAATATTTTTAATAACTTCATATTAAACCTTAAATGGGTAAATCATTTAATTAACTATTAAATGATAAAATGATAATAAACATCGCTCACCATAATATGATTAATCAACAAATATGGATGTGACCAATTCGATATGTACTTAAAATTTCAATGTATGTATTTGATTACTATCCATTAATATAAAATGTATCAGATAATACATGAATAAATTAACATCATCATGGTAAAATAAACAATCGCACTATATCCAATACAATAATTATATATATGGACAATCAAATATAAAAACATATGAAATTGAATATAGGCATCAATAATTATCAATTGATTTCCAAATGATAATATTGGGCCCATTAAATTCTTGATATTCATAATATACTAAAAATTCAATAAAATACAATCAATATACTCCAAAAATATTGAAAATTAGTCCTTTTATATATGGATTAATAGTTCATAAAAATAAATTTAATGGCATGTTTTAAATTTTAATATTACCACAGCAATAAAGAATATAAATTATAATGACAATTATTTATCTTAATTGTAAATGATAAAACATGCAGATAAATCAAATCATGTTTCAATGCATAATGGTAATAACAATTCAATATAATATATTCAAAGTTAAAATCATTACATCTGAAAAATCATAATGGATATGTTGGCTATTGGATTTATTATGTATACAAATATGATGACAAATTAATAAATGATAATCATTATGATTATACATATGGAACCAACATAAAAATGCATTATCATATGAAATATTATAATTAAAAAAAACAAAATGATAGACAATATTGGGTAAAAATGGAAATAATTTATATTAAATTTAAAACATTATACTAGATTATATGGAAAAAAACATCTGTATAATATTGAGATATTTATATTATGGATCATCAAATGGCAAATTAATAAATAATCAAAATACATTTATATTAACTACCAAAAAATAAAATATACTATGATAAAAGGGCAAATCATATAAAATAATATAACAATATAAATAAGGATAATAATCACTCCACATTAATAAATACATTATTACATGAGAAAGATTAAAAATATAATAATACCATTTAATAAAACTTAAATTATATACTAGAATTTATGCAGCCATATATTTAATACATATCAAATACATTGAAATATAAATCCATCAAAATCACTTCATACATAATATTAGGCATTTAATCATAAAATATATTAATCAATCATGCATCAATTAATAATTTTAAACAACCCAAATATAATGAGAATATAAAACTATTTAATATAGGGGCATGGTAAATTTAATAAAAAAAAATTGAAATATTAAATTTAAAAAAAATTGATGATATTTCTTCATTATGGATAAATATCCACTTGGCATATAATAATAAATTATCAGGGGGCCAAATGATGTTGTATTATAAAAGTAATGAACTTAGGATAAAATAAAATAAATAACAAATAAAATTATTAAACATAATCAAATGCAAAATTATTCATATAGATAATTTCTCATTTAAAATAATATAAATATAAAATAACATTAAAATTAATATTATATGCATACTATAATAAACATATTTAAATTTAATAAAAAAAATTTAAAAAAATTCTACAAATAACCAATCATTAAAAACAACAATATCAAAATCAAATTGAAAAATTACAATATAAAAAACAATAATATACTAAAAAATGGTCTGAAATGAAATTGAAAAATATTGAAAATCCAGAATAATTTATGATCATTCAATACAAGATAACAAAAATCTAAATTAATATTTCAATGATAAATAAAATAAAAATGTTTTTTGGAATTCAAAATCAAATTAATTTAAAAAAATTAAATGAAAATGGAATATAAAAAATATAATAATTTATGATGATTAAATTAACCAATTCATGGACCCATAATAACAACAAAATATTATATATTCTCTAATTATAAATAAAATATATATGCCAAAAACCCAATCTAATTAAGAAATCAATTTTAAATTAATAATAATATTATATAAATTAAAAATTGGAAACATAAAAAATTTTTATAAATTCATGGTAAATGGAATATATGGATATATTATAATGTATATTATAATTTTTATAAAAAATAGAAGAACATAATGATATTTGGTTTAATATCTTAGATGAAAAAAATTTGAATGATGTTAATATATAGATGATACACAAAAAAGGATATACCTCATTAAATAATTAAGATTACATAACAAATGAATTGAAAATAAACATAAAATGGACAAAAAACAAAACTTTATACATAATCAAAAACACGCATAATCTTAATGATTAAATTGTAGAAGGAAATTTAAGAATATCATAAAAATAAAATATTATGTCAATCATATGGGAAATTACTAAATCAATTAATAATTTAATAATTGGTCAATGGATATATAAAACATAATCAATTGACTAAATTAATATTATATATTCATATGATATGTAATTAATGGAAAATAAAATTATTAATAAAATTGTAAAATAAATTTTATGAATAATGCAACTTATATCACAACTGTATATATTTAAACACATATGGATCAATGATGGGATGAATGCATTCAATCAATACCATATCTATTAGGAATGTAAAATTTGGAATATAATGGAATTTATAATGAAAATTGGAAAAAACAATGTATCATTCCTCTATGATAAAAAAAAAATTCAAATTAACATGGACTATAATAAGTAAATCATATATATCAACTTCATAAATAAATATACAATAAATCATGGATGAAATAACAAGAAAATGGATAAATTTATTAAGATGCAAAAAAAATGGTTAAATAACGCATTGGATCATATAATAAACTATAAATGAAACAAATGAAAAATATTAATTTAAATCACAATTATTATTCTAAATGTTAATATATTTATCATGTAACATCACAAATGCAAATAAAAATTCATAATAAAAATGGGATTGTGATGGAATTTGAAATTTATATCATCTGCATATTATTTTATAAATTACACTATATAACATAATGAAAATTACAATAAAATTTGACATGGATATATGATTATGGGCAATATAAAAATTAATATGGATTAACATGCATGAAAAAATAGATAAATATTAAAAAAAATAAAAAAATCACAAAATCGAATAGTAAATAAATGGATAAAAATGAATAATAATGGCATATGAAATCTACCATACACATAAAATTATATCATTCCGGCAATAATATTCAATTAATAATACTGATAAATTATCTTCAAATTATGCCTAATATATGTTGAATGAATATAAATTGACCCTCAAAAAAATATATTATATTGATATAAAAATCATACAATTTGTTACTAATACTATGAAAAAGAACGAAACTCCTCAATAAAAACAAATCATAATATATGTATTGGATAAAAATAATATGATGATAAAAAACCATTTGGACTATATAACATTCAAAACGAAAAAATCATTATTTTGACTTATATTTGAAATAATTAAATAATAAATGTTACAATATATTTTATAATAACAAAAAATGATATACAATAATATAAGAATTGTATCGGCATATATCAAAAATAAAATTTCATAATTTTATTAAAAAAAATCAATAAATAATCAATAATGAAAATATAAAAATATTAAAATTTAAATAATACTCATACAAAATATGAAATAATTATTATAATCAAAATATGAATTATTATGTGAATAAAAATGAAATAAAATTTGGAAACTATATCAATTATTATCAATATTAAGATGTATAATACCAAATGTTAAACTAATATATGTAATGTAATATAATCAGTAATCACAATATCATACAAAATCAACATTAAAAATATAATGAATAAAATTGATGATTATATAATCACATGAGATGACAAAAATCAACAAAATAACCCAAATCAACTAATGGGGCACATATAATACAAAATGTTAAATTTAATAAAACCAAAAACAAATTACATTACCAGCACATTAACAAACCTCAACCTAGATATAATCTCGCGAACCGAGACCCCCTACTTGTGGAAATTGATAAAACCAATAAATGATATATAACTCACCCAAGAATAAAAAATTGACAAAAAAAAATTTATAATGTGTAATTATAAATGATAATAAACATGAATGGGATTATAAGAAATCATTATGGCAACGAATGTATAATCAAATATGCAAATAAAATTAAATATCACATAGTTGGAATCAAATATAAATATGCAGGCAAAATCAAATAATATGATACAAAATAAGATCATAACAACCCCCCCCCCCTTAATAAATAAAATTATTGGAATGAGTATGATACCTATAGAACTTAACTTAATTCATGTGACAACATATGGATACTCAATATAATTGACATTCTTATTTTAATATATTAAATTTATAAAAAATGGGCATATATAATATAATGTAATAACTCCATAAAAATAAAACATACTATGATATATACAATTACAAAATACAAAATAGAAAAAATAAATATAGAAATCATAATTATAATAACAATGTCAATGGAATAATTAAATTCCCATAAAATGGATATCATATATAATGGATAATGGTATATAAAAATATATATAAAATAAAAAATTAGACCATGCCAGGACGATAAAAAATTAAATATTATAAGAATAAATATAAATTTATTGATTATGCATCACACCAAATAAAAACATGGATTAATACAAATAATAATATATAAAAAAATTGTATGTTATACAGAATCTACAAAAAAATATAACTACATAAAGATTGGAATAAAAAACAAGTCATATATCAAAATTTGAATGATTAATTAATTAAAAAGATGCATACATTTGGTCAATGTATATACATAACTATATAATTTATAAAATGGTTAATAAAAATATTTATATATACTTAAAAATTAAAATATACAAACAAAATAAAATTATTTTATATAATGATTGTAAAATTTTTTGAATATGGAACAATGCCATATAATAGACAAATAAAATACATTACAAATGATTTTAAATTATATAATATCATATCAACATCATATTATATGTTGTAGGGCAAGAAAATCATTTTAAATAAACAATAATATTAACAATAATGAATGGTATAAAAAATTGAAAAACAAGAATCACATGAACATTAATAACAATAAATAAAATATATGATATTTAAAAAGATACAATAAAATAATAAAGGGCATAACCATCCATAATAAATATAAAAAAATATCAATAAATAAATTAATAATACCAAAAATTCAAATAAACATGGAATAATATACAAATAAAACATATAATCTGGATTTTAAAAGAAAAACACATATAATGGTCAAATAAAAAATCAAAATATAACATTTATTTAAAAATGAATATCAATAACAACTTCAATTTCAAAAATTTTTCAACACAATGGAATGACCAATGTTGCGCAATAATGTATTCCAAATTATGGATTATTGCTCGACACATTAACTACCAAACAATATGAAAATCCAAATGATTTTTGCATAAAATAAATAATGGAATAAAAACAACAATGACAATTAAATTGATTGATGGAAAACAAAATCAAATGATGGTAAATATAAATAATCAATTATGGATGATAATAATTAATAATAAAATAAATATTACATGGATAAATATTGATTAATATAAAAATACAAATGTATTGCAATCATTTAATAAAAAATAAAATTCAAGAAAATAAAAATGGAAAAATTCAACAAACCAACATAATAATTAATTACAAATATTAAAATCAATATATTAAAATGGAAAAATCCATAAGCCAAATATAATAATAATAACATAATAATGGAATGAATTTTAATAATCTTTGATTACAAATAAAATAAATTAAAATATATATACAAAAAAAATAAAATTTCATAAATATAATGATTAAAAATAAATTAAAAAACAATATGGGGCATATATACATATGATACAATAAAATAACTTCTGTAATAAAAACTAATCAACATATAAGTGGAATTACTTTATACCATGCTTTATGGGTATTATAGTAAACAATGGTGATGTGGAGTTTGTTCGCTGATCTTTTCTCTCCCATATCAAGTACTTACAGCTCTTTTTCAATTAGAAAACGGGTCCTTGTTTGAGGGGAGAGTGAATGTGAAAAATCCTAAGGGTTATAATAAGATGTTGGTTGCTATAAAAGTGTAATTATAAGATGGTTGTTGTATTCTAATGGGTTAATATTTGAAGGGGAGTTAATTAATTTTAACTCAAAGGTCCAAAGTTATCTAGTGTTGTAATGTTTAGGGTTTATAAAAAGCATTTTGCTCATTGTTTCCTAGCTTATTAACAATAGGAACTTAAGTTGGCATTGCCTAATCTTAGGAAAAGCCTTAGAAATATTAAATACTAAAAAATAAAAGAAGAAGAATCCTAAGGGACCTAAATCTGCCAAAGGTACTAAATAGGAGTATAAAGGGGCGGCGAGTTGCCATTTGGTCAAAACCTTCGAAAACCAGTCAAAGATAAAACACACACACACACACACTCGCAACTCGCCGCCAAGAACGAAGCCTCAAATCGCCGATTTTCAGTGTTTCTTGCAAAGGTAATCATCGAACCTTAATCTATATCATTTATTATGTGTGTATATCAATGGAATCGATCGAAAACACATTAAAAAGTGTAGAAAAATAGATCTAGGGTCGTTTTAAGATGAGTACACCAATGTAGTGTTGTATGGTGTGATCTAGTTGCTGGGAAGTGTTCATAAGGTATATATTAATGAGTTTTGATGTGTGGTTTTCTATCTCAAACATTAGTGAATGAGTTGCCTTTGATTCTTAACGGCGGGTTGTAGTTTAAAAAGTAGATATATGTGTGTTTGATGAAAAGAATGGTAGCAATGTATATCTATAGCATAGGAATGCCTTAGGATGTGATTAGTGTTGAAAAAGGAGGTGCGGGGTTTGAATTTTAGGAAACCGGCCCGAATAGCGAGTTGCGTATGTTTCTAAACAAAAAACGCGAGTTGGTTATTTTATTATTTTTAAATAATAACTTACTCAACCCGCTGGTTCATACGGCGGGTTGATTCACAGCGAGTTGCTAACGGCGGAGTTGATCATAGCGAGTGGTTGCCTAACGGTGGGGTTGATTCATAGCGAGTTGCCTAACGAGCGGTGGATTGATTCTAACGAGTTGCCTAACGGCGGTGTTCGTATGCCTAACAGCGGGTTGCCAAACAGGGGTTGCCTAACAAGGCGTTGCCTACAGCGGGTTGCCTTTATGGGGCGGGTTGTCTTCTAAAAAGCGAGTTGCCAAAATTTTTCTATTATTTAGTCCAACAGGTAAAACCGCCGTCTCTCGGCTGGGTTTGGTCGAATATTTTATTATTCATTTAAAATATTCAATCCCACCCTTTTCACGGCGGTTTTGCTCAATTCTCTTAACGGCTGGACGTTGCATTCTGCCTGGCGGCGGTTTGGGCTAAGTTTCATATTTTGGCCCATTGAGCCCAATAATCTATCAAGGCCCATCTGAATGACCAATTGCTTTTTCTAAATCCCATCTGTGGCTTAGTTATACAAGTAATTGATACTGTTGGATAATTCTGCATCCTAGTGCGATATATGTAGCATTTTATCAAAACCAGAGTTACCACTGTTGTTAATCAATCGTGCAGTTACATGACTTTTATCAATGCTAACTTTCTCTCTAACATCGTTTCTCTGTAATGTTTGTCTTCTTTGATAATACTCCTTTGCAGAATACAATGGCAGAACAAAATGTTCCCAATCATCCACCGACAAGAACAGATGAGCATATTGTACCTCGCTCTCAGTGGTTAACAATCGGGAAAAGCAACCTTCTTTTCAACGCATAAAAAGATTCAAAAGAACCCCATCTTTCAGATTTCAGTGGAACCATCCTGGAGTATACCACTTTTCCAAGAATTCACTGCCTCAGCAATGTTCCTGTATATCTACTTGCAACAGTTCTGGAAAACAATGTCATTATAACGAGAAGACGGGGGTTTATAGTTGTCAAGTTGATGAACAATGGGTCATCTAAGGTGAGATCTTTCTCAGAAAGCTTTAGCAATACTCCTGGTCAAACCCAACTCATCCGTTTGAGTTGCCTCCGTCTAGTAACACTGTGATTGATTTTGTTAATGAGCTGGGGTATCCTGAACCTGTAGAAATTATCTCCAACATAAGGGTGAATTATGTGTATCAACCATGGAGGGCAATTCTATCCTTAATTAACCAGTTGATCTTGTCAGGAAAGGACTTTCTGGCATGTGACAAACCCAGACCACCCAGTTCTGCAAATGGTCTGTGGGATTCGTCACTCAATCTAATGTTGATCATACAAAGTGTTATGGGAAGAGTTTACTCAAGGGATCCAGACATTTTTCTCACACAAGGCAAGTCACAAAACCAGTCTGAAGGACCCAAAGAAGAAAAGTAACTCCTCTCCTCATTCCTTATGGACGGTTTTCAAAGGTGATAATCTACTACTTGGCAAAGCAATAAACAAACATCCATGACGTCCCTGCTTTCTGCTTGTTCATCATAATGGAGTATGATTATATATAGGAAATCTCAATAAGTGTGTCCCTAAAGGTGAGTCAGTTGAAATGTTTGACATGGCAATTCCTGATCCCCTGATTACTGAAGCCATTCAACAATCCCTTTGTATTATCCCATGTATCTGGAAAATGGTTGCTTAGATACAAAGAAAAACCCATTAAGTAAGCGCAAAGCGTTTGCTGCAACCTACAACAAAGGTGCTACACCAAAAAGCCCACAACCACTTACACAGTGAAACACATCCAAGCCAGCTCCTGCTCCGACAAAGAAGCCTTCCAAGCATAAGCTTCCTCAGAAAATTAGAAAGGGAAAGCCTTCTTTCCAACTTGTTGACGAAGATGATGAAGCTCAACAAGAATCTGCTCCTCAAGAAGAAGGTGATGATCCTGATCTCGAAATGGCCAAGAAGATGAGTTTGGAAACGCATCAAGAAAAGGGAGAAGGAGAAGGTGATGATGCTTTGCTAACTTCTATGAACGTGCTAATTAAGCTTAAGCTTGGATCCAGCCTTTCTGCCAAGGGGTCGGGCACACCATGCTGGAGGAGTAACGATCAGGGACCCTAGTAGTATTCAAGAAACAACTTCCAAATCTGCATGAAAGTAGTGGGGCAAGGGAAAGGGACGTTGTAACTGAAGAACAAGTAGCTCATTCCCTGATCGATCTGTCAAAGAAGAAAAGAACTACTGATCAGTTTATCCTTGTTAGGCGTGATCAATCTCCTCATGATTCGACAACTGGACCCTCTTCTCAACATGATGATGACACATCAGAGAAAGTGATCCATGAATCTTCATCAACTTCTGATTCAGAAAGAACTGAAAGTGAAACAGAAGCCGCTGCTCCTAAAGGTGACAAAGATCAAGATGAAGTCGACCGGTCTACTAAGTAACATCAAGAGTAAGCATCCCTTTATCAGAACATGGAAAATGCACATGAGCTGCTGGAACTAGACCCTGAGCCTATGAAAAAAAGGACCAGACTGGATCGCAGACTCTGGAAATGTACTTGTGTCTCTTGTCCTTGGACCTAACCCTGAAGCATCAGGGATGATGAATTCCTCGCCAAGCCTACCAAAAGGTTATGAAAACTGAAGCTCATTAATTGCGGAAGCGTCATTCGATGATAAACCAGAGAAAGTCATTCTGGTTCTATGTTCTTCATTGAAAAATACTTGATGGGGGGGGGGGGGGGGGGGACAATTTTAACTTTGGGGATCAATTTCTTCATGACAAACCAACCAAAGATGATCAGGAGAAATCTAAAGTTTAGAGAGGAGTCTGATTCCACCTTACCTGATTCAAGTCATCTGACCATAATTCAAACTCCCTCCAGTGATTGCTCCCCTTCACAGAAGTCTCATCTTCTTAGCCGTCATTACCTGGTCACTCCTCCACAATCAACAGGAAGCTTACAACATCACCACATCTCTCCCTGAAATCACTCCATTCATCGCCCTTCAGTTAAGAGTGGCAAGATTGGAGCAAGAGATGTCTGAAGTGAAGAAGACTGATCACTCTGCTGATGTTTTGGCTTCAATAAGATCCTAAGTTCCTACGGCTGTTGATAATTATCTAGGAACAAAACTTGATGATGCTCTCCTTAAGGTTCTTGAACGACACACTGCAGATTTAATCGAGAAATACTCTGTGTTGCCTGGCCCAGAGTCTGTCAAGAATCAAGAATCTGAAAAGAGTCCGAAGGAGATTATCAGAGCCAAAAAGGAACAAGGTGAGGAGAAACAAGATTCAACTTACTCCATCAGGTCAACTGATAAAGTTAATCTTGAAGAATTTGATCTAAAGAGTGCCTCTTCAAACACAATGAATAAGATCAAAGTCTGCAAAAGAAATACTTGCCAACACTACCGTCTTATACCATGCTCTTATGGAAGCTGTGAATAACAGATGAAGATGCCATGGATAAAGGAAGTTGCAGACAAGGTTAAAGACCACAAGAGAAAGCATGATAGTGATGATGATGAAGACGATGATGATGATGAAGGCCCTTCAGCTGGATCAAACCAGGGTAGGTCAACAAAGAGAAGGAGATCTGATTCTGCCGCTTCTGGGTCAGCTCATCCTCCTCCGAAAGATGATGACCAAAGTTCAAAGAAACCAAGGGAGTCTGATGCATCTGCTTCCAAACAACATCCAGCTCTTACCTCAACTGGATGGCAGATCACTGACACAAGAGATGCTGGTGTTGACTCTTCAATGCACAGATCTGATCCCGAATCAGAACATTCTGAACAATCTTCAGATGACATTCCAATGCAGGATGAAGGGAATGACTCAGATATGGAGGACACTGACAACGCTCACATTCCCAAGGTGTCGACCACTACGTGGTTTAAACCGATTCCTGAAAGCGAAAGACCAGCCACACCTGAACCAGAATGGACCATTCCCCCGAATGATTTCCCGGACCACGAGAACAATGGGCAAATACATACGCCACCAACAGTATTAAAGTTCCTGTGGAGAACAAGGCTTCAAAGGAAGAACGTATGATATTGGTCATTCATAAATGGTTTCTGCAGACGAACAGGAAAGAAGAAGCTCTGCAAAGCTGATTTAGAAGGTCCAGCTTTCAACCTTGTTAAAGCCTTTCATAAGAACAGCGTCTTTCTTCAATATCAGATGGATGAATGCCATAAAACTACTGACAAATAAGGTTGACTTGAGTAATCCTTGAGGTCATCAAATTCCGCAAAATATATATGAACCACTGCCCTTAGGAGGACCACCAGGTCAGGTAACTATTCAACCACTATTCTTCTTCAATAAGGATCTGGATTATCTTCTGACAGGTGACAAAGAGCGAAAAATTGCCTTATCATATCCAAGATCAAAGCGCTCGTTACCTAGACTTTGGCCTTAAAGAATTAGTTCCATCCATATATGGGTTTTGGAGACAGTGAATCGGGAATAATGACATCAGTTACGGTCTATGGCATCACTCACTGGTGGTTTAGAAGAAAGGAATTCTACATCAACAAACACAGTGAGCCCTCTGATCGTGAAGCAGTCAGATCGCAGATGCAAATTCTCAGTGTGATCAGTGTCAAAGTGTTTGAAATAAATTATGGATTACAACTTTAACTATAGAGAGATAATTCTGCGCGAGCTGATTACCAAGACTCAGATCTCGGAAAAGGATTTCAAAAATCTTCATCCAAATGATTTTGAAGATCTGTTCCTTCTTAATATTCAAGAAAAGCTCAACCATCTGCCCAAGACAGACAAGACTAGCCTTCACACGGCAGTTCAACATGGATAAGATACCCCCCTCCCTGGTGATCAGAAATGTTTGTGGGAGACTTACAGCTCGGGGATTGTGAAAGTTATTCAACAAGATCCAACCGTTGAAGTCCTGAATTGGGATGAAACCGATCTATTACTTCAAAGAAGACTATACGATTGTCCCTAAGCAAGAAAGCCGTTGTATACAGAGACGAAATGTATCAAAGAAAGCTGATGAGTGGCTGGAATATGAGATACACACAGTTTAGTGATGGGACGTTGGGGGGGGGGGGGGGGGGGGTGGGGGGGGGGGGACAAAGATTCATGGAAAAAGCTGGACCAAATGGTTAAGACTTTATCTATAGAGTACAATTAAGGGGATGGGAAGGACTAGGAAGTGGTCAGAGGATGACATCAGAGAAGAAGCAAAAGAATTCATACACTGCATCGAGGAAAAGAATAATAGATTAGAAGGATCTATCGAAGTCTAGCGAAAGCTTTGTTTTGGAGGAAGAATAAGAGGCTATTGACTACTGGGATCTGATCAAAGAACAACGTGACGACATCGTCGTTACAATCAAATGGTCAACTTTTATTTCTTATTGTGAATAACATACCTTGTAACAATCAGTAGAGTAGTTTAATCCTTTTGATTGATGAAGTGTAGGAGTAATTTATATCCCTCAACTATTGAAGGGGAGCAGTTAGATGTTTCTTACACGTCTTGCGAATTAAGGGCCACACATTTCTCCTAAATTTATAAAACATATTTAAATCAATTGATATCTAAAATGTCAAATTGAGGGTTTAAAATTTTTGAGAACATGGTGAGAAATAATGTGATTTAAATATGTTTTATAATAATAACTCCGGGATGTCGTAGATCAACTTACTCTGCCCAAACGTGCTAAACAATTTCGAATACCGAAGCACATTTTGAGGGGGAGCATTTCTGAAAATATGTCAAAAACAATCGAGGTACTAAACGCTTTGATATTTATATCATAAGTACCTTTAATTGAATTTTCAATTGGTTTGTTATGGAAAGGAGACACTACCAAAAGACCCGACATGTTATTTTTTACTTAATTAGAGTAATTAGGTTGGTTAAGGTTAGGTTATTCCCACTGATCCAGCCATAAACCGGATGGATTCTACCCAAGGGACAATCCACTAGATTAGTGTAGAAGTCCTTAGGTTATGACATGTAAAAGAGTAAAAGCGAGATAAGGGAAAACGTTGTCGACTCTGAAATGGAGCTAGTACTGGAATAAACAACAAGGTTCTAGTCATGAAGTCTTCGGTAAGCACTGAAGGGGTTGAAGAATTAAAAAGAATCGTAAAGATAAAGGGTGTAAAGAAAGAAGCCCTCCACTCACTTAGGCAGAAACCGGGTCAATTTATATGCTGCCAGAATCACTAAGATGATTGCTGACATTGAAGATCGTCATCATGGACCCAGTGATGCAATGCACAACCCTCCCTAGCCACTCAGAATCTTTTCAAAGTTTTATGTTTCATTTCTCACGAGAAATTAATTCACGTTATTATTGACTTTCTCACTACTGAGTTAGTTGATATTTGAACTGGTGGTAGTCTGCTCAGCCTCTGATTACTAGAACAAAACGCCACTATTGGTCTAGAGCAAGAGATCGTCAATTAATCTCATTTACGGACACCATATCCAATCTCTTGTCTTTCACCACTCTGTGGTAACCAAGTTCTGATCTAAGTTTCCTAGAATTATCCTTGTGATATTGCCAGAACATCCGAGTGAAACGATAGTTTTTACAATGAAGATGGAAAATCATGCTAGAGCCCAACATCATCAAACAAGCTCTAGGGTAGGTGATTGTGCGATTCTACAAGAATCAAACTTGTGTCAACTGGAAAGAAACAATGGTGCGATTTTGTGTGAATCAAACTTGTTCCAGTATAAGAATTGACGGTTATTGATCATTTGACAAACAATCAAAACTCTCGAAGTGTTACAAAATTCTTTCATAAGAAACACTTAGTCTGTCTTTTCAAATCAATTTTCTCTTTATTACTAACTGTTTCATTACAGGATATCTTAAAGATGGAGATGGAGATGGAAATTCCCAGTTCCTGAGATGTCAAGTAAATAACCGAATGCCAAGACACGACCTACACTTGTTATGATGTTATGAAAGACCTCATAAAGGTGTCAAAGCTTCCGCAAACTCTGATGTCATGTATTTCTTCACAAGTGCACAAGATGGCGATCCATCACAAGATGATGTAAGATTATGTTTGGGCGATGATCTCAAGAAAGCTCAAGATCACAGTCAAAGACAAGCGTAAGATGAATCAAAAGATTACTATCCCAAATGTACAAGATATCAAATGTCTACGAGCTAAAGACTGAAGTGATTAAAGTTTGGTATTTTCAGGGGTGACCTCCCTTAGGGGGAGATTGTTAGATATTAGAAAAAGACTCGATCACCCTATGTATTTTACTATTTATTATAGCTCGTAGCTGAATAGTTAATAGTACGTTTTTCGGTTTTAAGTCGGGTACGAATACCCGGTATATTGTAAGTACTATATATAGCCTCTTCCAACTTTGGAAGAGGTAAGCTAGTTATTATTTCATTTACAAAGAAATACATTTTCTCTCTCTAGAATATTTTCTCTAGTGTTTCTCTCTCTAGAAACTAGCCAAATCCAAGAATCGACCTCGTGTTATGATATAGGATATACCACAAGTTGTAACTTTACTTAAGCAGTACTAACATACACTAGCAGTACTAAGATACACTAACAGTAGTAACTTGTATACTAGCAGTATTAACTACTTAGTAGTATTTCTTCTAAGTCTCTGAGGAGTCTTAACTTCCATTAGCAGTAGTAATATATACTAGCAGTAGTAACTCTAACCTTAGCAGTATTAATTACCAAGATCATCATGAAGTCTTTTGATCCCAATAATCCTCCCCTAAACTTGATGTTCATCTTTTGAATCTTTAAGTTTCATGATTAAAAGCTTTATCTTCACTAGGAGGATGCATTCAAACACTTCTAGGATTCTTGATATGTTTTGTCATGAGCTTAAGAAGTTGATAGCATATCTCATTCCAATGGTCAGTTTGAAGCTTCTTGTTGAGCATTTTTGTGATTGTTGCAGGTGTGAGTGGATACTTTTTCTCTACCAGCATAAAAATATGCAGATTCTGAAATTTCATAAAATGTACTCCACTAGAAGAAAATAGCTTCCAGACTATCACATTGTATCCATGTAGATTTCTCCAAACTTCACTTTCTACATCAGATTCAAACATTAACTTTAGATCACCCCATAACACTCTTTCATATGCCTCATCTAGCCTTGTATTCCTATGTTTAGCTTTAACCAACTTCCAGAGTGTTTCCAGGTCTTCTCTGTCAATGTTCTGAAGCATC
>BQNB010017117.1:59420-70484 GCA_026074375.1 Tanacetum coccineum | reverse complement strand
CATGAGCACTTCCAATCGAGATTAGGCTCGTGTGGCTTGTTAATAAGCCGTGGCTTATTAATAAGCTCTCGCTAGGCCTTGTTGGGCTCGTTAAAGGCTCGTTAGGGGTTCTAGCCTTTATGGTTGGGTTCGTTTAGGTCCGAAAGATTTATTAATGTGTTATGGTCTTGTTAAATTTGTCTAGCACTAAAACAAACGCGTCTAGCATTTTCTAAGCGTGACCCGACTCATGCAAACGTTCGTTAAGATTAAACATGTGCTCCCACACCCTCACGTTGTAATTACCACATTAGTTTACGTGTAGTTATTTATGCATGGTACCACACAAGGTGGTTTTGTGACATGAAAGTGTGCGTGAACCATGCATGGGTCGAACCATGCATGTTTCACGTAACCTTGAGTTTTAAACTCGAATCATAAGCGAAACTAGGATCACTTAATGGAATACGAGTATGAAAGACAACGTAGAGGGCTTAGAATGACTTACAATAGTCCTTAGCTCTTGGTTTTGGATAGAGAGACAACCCGACACCCTTATACTTAATACGTGCAATACCCTAAGCCTTCAAAGCTCGTATTCCTAGTCTCTAGCTCGTGTGAGAGTCTTGACAACCTTATACGTGATCTTAAGGGTTTCCTTAAATCCTTAGTGACCAATGTGGGTCGAGTAGGGCTCGTTTACTTGTGAACCGAAGATATGGAGAGGAAAGAATGGTTCTTAGCTTTGAGAGAGAGTGTTAGGAGTTTAGAACTTTGTTAAGTGTAGTTGTGAGTGTGTATTTATAGGGAATGAGCTTAGTTAACTTTCCTAGTCCATATACACAAACCGAATCGTGTCCTAGAGGCGGTTTTTGAGGGGTTTAGTTAATCACACATGGTTTTTGTTAAACCACCATGAGTACATGTATTAATTAGCTAGGTGATGTACAAGATTATGTTTAGCTAGGAAATCTTATGGGTTTATGTGTTTGTGAGGATTAACCGCGGCATCAAGAGAGGAAAAGAGAGAAGTGGGTATTATCCCTTGGATAATTAACTAGTAGGAGACATTTAGGACATGTTTTAATGACTTAGGTGATGTACATGTACCCTTAAGTATTATTAGGGAGATTTTGCTAGTAAATAAATCACCAAGGACGATTTTATGCAAGTTTACTTGCCCACATTCGGCCTTAAAGGAATGTAAACACAAGACTTGATTAAATTTTGTGTTTAGGCTCTCAAAGTGGGTATTGGTTTGAGTCTAGGTATGTCTAGGTATTTCCGGGGTGCGTCCAAATGTATTTTATCGCGAAACGTAACCTTTTCACGTGACCAATAAAAATAAAATACGCAAAGTACATAATTATTCTCAAAATAATTATTCCTTACTTGTTTGATGTAAACCTTAATTTATTTGGTGACCGTTTACATTCATTGGTTATTTCTAGTCTACGCGGTTTAGCTTAAAAGTAAATATTAAAAGTAAACGCGTATCGGACTAAAATAAATAATGATCATTAATATAGTCGTACAATGACACGAAAATGAGAAATGTTACAGTTGAAATAAATGAAGGTTATTGAAATTAATAAAAACTTGAACCAAACAAATTAATAAAAAATTAACCAATGTATTGTGATTGTGATTCTAGCTGAATCTCTTGTGAGAACAGAAGAATCTCTTGTGATTCTTCATATGATTCTCTATGAGTCATATGAGATCTGACAGGATCTCATGAGATTCACACTGAATCTCATGAGATTCACTGAACCAATTTATTTTTGAAAAGTATACACAATTACTTAAAAACAACATAAAATGATAGATTCCAAAAGAAACAGAGTTACTGCAACACAATAATCAGACTACCATAATCAATCATATCATACTACTCGAAATTGTTCAATCATATAAGACTACAATAATCAATCAGACTACTCCAAATTGTTCTACCATAATCAGACTACCACAACAAAAGAAACTGATTTAGTGAAACACAACCAAAAAGTTCTACCATAATCAAACTACCGACACTGTAACACGACGATTATCAATTGTCTATGCGATCACGCTCCTCCCTATTCTTAATTGCATCAATGATTATCGATATCTTTTCAGAAGGACCTTTTTTGTCAAACTCCTTTGCAAATTCAACCATCTTCTCGGACTGCAAATTGATCTCATGCAACAATATCTTATCGCGGTAATTGAAGATTCACGAGAAGAACTATACCACACATGATTTAGAGTTGGGTGCAGTAGTCTTTGCTCTTAAGATTTGGAGACATTACTTGTACGGGATGAAAAGTGTTATCTATACAGATCATAAGAGTCTTCAGCATATATTCGACTAGAAGGAGTTAAATATGTGCCAAAGAAGATGGATTGAATTGTTTAGTGATTACGATTGTGAGATTCGCTACCATCCAGGCAAGGCGAATGTAGTAGCTAACGCGTTGAGCAGGAAGGAAAGAGTGAAACCGAAGCGAGTGCGAGCAATGTCCATGACAATTCAGTCCAGCCTTAAGGAAAAGTTGTTGGCTGCTCAGAATGAGGCGATCAAGGAAGAGAACGCGCCAGCAGAAATGCTGCGTGGCTTAGATCAGCAAATGGAAAAGAAGGGAGATGGAGGTTTATACTTTATGGATATAATATGGGTTCCTTTGATTGGTGATGTAAGGACTATGATTATGAATGAGGCACATGCTATGAGATACTCTATTCATCTGGGAGCGGATAAGATGTATTATGATTTGAGAGACATGTATTGGTGGCCAGGTATGAAGAAGGATATAGCTACATATGTTAGTAAGTGTTTGACTTGCTCAAAAGTAAAGGCTGAACATCAGAGACCGTCGGGTTTGCTACAACAGCCAGAGATACCTGAGTGGAAATGGGACAAAATCACTATGGATTTTATCACTAAGTTGCCAAGGTCAAGTGGTGGGTATGATACGATTTGGGTAATAGTCGATAGACTGACCAAGTCAGCTCATTTTCTGGCTATACGTGAAGACTATAAGATGGAGAAGTTTTCAAGACTCTATATCGATGAGATAGTGGTGAGGCATGGAGTGCATGTGTCGATTAGTTCTGGCAAACATTGCAGAAAGCCTTAGGAACGCGGTTGGATATGAGTACGGCTTATCATCCTCAAACAGATGGACAAAGTGAGCATACTATTCAGACTTTGGAGGATATGTTAAGAGCGTGCGTGATTGATTTTGGTGGTAGTTGGGATACTCATCTACCTTTAGCTGAGTTTTCCTATAATAATAGTTATCATTTGAGTATTCGATGTGCTCCATTTGAAGCGTTGTATGGAAGGAAGTGTAGGTCACCTGTCCTTTGGGCTGAAGTCAGAGAGAATCGATTAATTGGTCCGGAAATGGTGCAGGAAACTACCGATAAAGTGGTGTTAATTAAGGAGAGACTCAAAGCAGCTAGAGATCGTCAAAAGAGCTATGATGATAATAGGTGAAATCCATTAGAATTTGAAGTAGGTGATCAAGTGTTACTGAAAGTGTCGCCTTGGAAGGGCGCGATACATTTCGGGAAGAAAGGTAAATTAGCTCTGAGATATGTAGGACCGTTCGAGATTCTTGAAAGAATATGTCCGGTAGCTTATCAGTTAAGATTGCCCCAGGAGTTGAGTAGTGTACACGACATATTTCATGTGTCAAATCTGAAGAAGTGTTTGACGGATGCAAACCTGCATGTGCCCTTGGAATAAATTAGGGTAGACAAAACTCTACGTTTTGTTGAAGAACCTGAAGAGATTATGGATCGTGAAGTTAAGAAGTTGAAGCGTAGTAGGATCCCAATTGTTAAGATTCGTTGGAATTCTAAGCGTGGACCTGAGTTTACTTAGGAACGTGAGGATTTTATGAAGGCTATGTGTCCGAATTTGTTTGTTGATCGTGTCGTTGAAAGTGCTAGTTAAATTTTAGGACAAAATTTCCCTAAGGAGGGGAGACTGTGACAACCGCGATTTAACGAGGTTAGTTTAATCGTTATTGTTAACCTAGCTAGCTTTATGTGTTTTAAATTATGTGCGTGAGTCGATTTGTTGATTTATGTGATATGATATATGTGTTATTATATGTGATTTTGATGGTAGGAATGAATGATTTAATCATTTCATTTTGAATGTGATGATGATTTTGAAATTTTAGTGCGTTTGAATATTATAGCATTTGAGGAATTAGCGTATCGTGTATCATTAATTTTGAGATGAGATTAATTAGTGAATTGAGGTTTCATAATTTATTTATGAAGTAATAAATAAAATTTAGTTGGGAAAAGTATTAATAAGTAGTAATTCAAATGTTAATGCGGTATAAAATCAAAGTCGGCTTGATCATGACTTCCCCCGCCATTGTTCTTGACGAAGATTTGTGCTCTCTCCAAAGACTTATCTTCATACCTAATGGGTTGGATTATAGAATTAGCGTCCCTTACCATCTCAAGAACGCTCTTATGAACGAAGGTTTTTCGTGACTTGAATGTAAGTTTACTTAGGGAATTGTGTTCTCTGATAATTTTCCTTTGTGACATCAAAGAGGCATTCCGCGATAATTGTGGAGTTAGGCTATTGTTTTCTTGAAATTCACCAAGATTCTTTGTCCGATATCAATCCTGATGGTCGCATTGTGTGGTGTAGAAAATTTGAAGGTGTTCCATTGAAACAATGGACTTTGAACACTTCAAAAGAATTGTCCACCAGGTGGGGAACTTGCATCGACACAATGAATCTGATTGGAATTGTTTCCACTCGAAACGATTATGTTTGTTCACTAAGTCCATCTCAAATATTTATGAAAACTTCAAGATCATTTTCCGTGGAAAAGTGTATTGGATTCGTGCTAAGGAGGTCCCTGGTTGGACCCCTGACCTGGTGGAGGACTCGGATGAGGAGGAATTATCTGATGACGATTCATTAGAGAAGGAAGAAGAACCTGAATCTGAGATGATTGTAGCAACTTGTTCGAAGTTTCCAAATGCTTAACAACAAAGACAAAGGATCAAAAACATAAGGAGAGTGTGTACAAATTCTAGTCCCAGATACCCATCCAAGGTTTCTACACCTCATAACACATGAAGATAGAACAGGGGATAAAACTCAGTTAATGACTTTGAAGAGGAGAAGCTCAACGAGGACGATGGAGACTCTAACAATTCCAACCTCAAGAAAAAATGTAGATGAATCCGAAAGTTTCAGACGTTTTAAGAACTCAGTTGGCACCAGAGTCAGGGGCTCATTTATGTGTCTTTATGGTGAAAGTGGTGAAAGTTGGCCAAACAATGGGCTAAAACATGGGATGGGGTGATAACAATCTGTCCGATATACATTGAATCTCAAGGAGCGTCGTATTGTTAAGATCTATGAATTTTGTGTCCCCTTAATTAAACAAGGCTCGCTCAAAAGGCCAACAAAGATTGGAAAAATAAAATATTAAACCAAAGAGTTATGTGAGAAGAATAATGTGAATTTTTCTAGCGATTCCAAGAAACAAAATAGGAGGAAATTGATTCTTTTCAGTGTTCGGTCGTTTTGGGGTAATTCGACTTTTAGCATCTCACATTAATTCGGTAGGGCAAATTCAGGTGGAATCTTGTGTGTTTGGAATCCCAACATTTTTTGTAAAAAAAGCTTCACTATTTTGGATTTTTTTATCATTATTAGGGGTGTTTGGTTATTGAACGGTATTGACCTCATGATTATTGCGGTCTATGCTCCTCATGATCCGCCATAAACGTATGCTTTGGGACTACCTTGGCGCATGTTTTTAATCAGTGACAGGAGAGTTTGTGATTTATGGGGACTTTCAGGAGGTTCGCAAGTCAAATCAGAACAGGTTGTACTAATTTTAATGTTCTTGGGCGAATATTTTTAATTTCTTTTATTAATTCCATGGTACCTTGAAGAAGTTCATCTTGGAGTTAGTGCTTTCACTGGTGTCAAAAGTCTGCTACCAAAATGAGCAAGGTTGGATAGATTTTTGGTATCAAACAATTTTGCTAAATATTCCCCCTCACATTAGCGGCATCACTTTGGACAATTCATATCCGATCACAAGCCTATTCTTCTTCGAGAGTCGCCTATGATTTATGGTCCGTTCCCATCCCCGATTCGTTCAACCATTGGATTCATCTCGAGGCTTTAAGATTGTGTCACTTCAACTTGGAATTATGCCCTATCTGTTACTCTAATGGAATGCGTAAACTTGGTGGGTAAATTGAAATTCCCTCAAAGTCACACATCAAGATTTGGATTAAAGATCACAAAAGAGAAACAGTTTTCAACTATTGCAAATCTTAAGAAGGAGTTGAAACCAGTTATGATCGGTATTGACCAAAGGTACAAGTACGAGTTAGAAGCGGAAAAAAGAATGGAGGTGTTGGCTGCTCTTTCGTAACATTGATCATATTCATTCCCTTGGATTTGGCTCAAAAGGCCAAGACAAATGGTCAAGTCGAAGGCGATGAAAACCAAATATTTTCCACGGAATTTTTGAATAAAAAACGTAATCAAATGACATCAGTGGGTGATTACGAATTGATGGCGTTTGAAGAGCACCTAATGATGTCAAACTAAGAATCATCTTTCTCATTTTCAGAAGATTCGCTAAACCTTCGGAGAGGCGTTGCTAATATTAATATGAGATTTCTAAAACTATTTCTGAAGATCAAAGTCAGGACCTCGAGCGAGAAGTTTCTAAACAGGAGATTAAAACGGCTGTTTGGGGCTGTGGCACAGACAAATCCCCGGGCCCCGACGGGTTTTCTTTTGGCTTTTATCGGCATTTTTGGCCTGTTATTGAGCACGATGTTTATATGGCTGTAAATCATTTCTTCATTCATGGAGAAATTCCTCCTGGTTGTAACTCATCATTTATAGCTTTGATCCCAAAAGTCTCGGACGCTAACTTGGTCAAGGACTTAGACCTATTAGCCTCATTGAAGTATCTACAAGATCATTGCCAAGATTTTTGTCTAGGCTTGTTAATGTTTTGGGGGACATTGTTAATGAAGTGCAATCTGCATTTATCGCCGAAAGACAAATGTTAGACGGTCCGTTTATTCTTAATGAGATTCTCCAGTGGTGTACCAAAAAGAAGAAGAAAACTCTAATTTTTAAGGTCGATTTTGAAAAGGCCTTCGATTCGATTAGATGGGATTTTTTAGATGATGTTCTTAAAGAGTTCGGTTTCAGGTGTAAATGGCGTAACTGGATTCAAAGTTGCCTAACTTCTTCTAAGGGTTCTATTCTTGTCAATGGATGTCCTACGAATGAGTTCCAATTCTATAAAGGGTTGAAACAAGGCGATCCTTTATCCCCCTTCCTCTTTATCCTCGTGATGGAGAGCCTTCATTTATCTTTTCAAAGGATCGTAAACGCGGGGATGTTTAAAGGTATTGTGTTAGATCAATCTTTATGTCTTTCGCATATGTTCTATGCGGATGATGCTATTTTCTTAGGGGAGTGGAGTGACGGTAATATCTCCACTTTGATTCACGTTTTGAAATGCTTTTTTCATGCTTCGGGCCTTAAGATTAACTTGAACAAAAGTAAGATAATGGGGATTAATGTGGAAAGTGCTCAGGTCATCCAAGCGGCTGCAAAGTTAGGATGTCTCGTTCTTAAGTGTCCTTTCTACTATCTTGGGACTAGAGTGGGAGGTTCTATGACACGTGTTCAAGCATGGCAAGAGATAGTTGAAAAAGTGAAGTCTCGGCTTTCCAAATGGAAATCCAAAACTTTATCTATTGGTGGTCGTTTAACTTTGTTGAAATCGGTTTTAGGATCTATTCCAGTCTTTCACATGTCTATTTTCAAAGTTCCTTCAAAGGTGCTTCATATCTTGGAGTCTATTAGAAGTCATTTCTTTAATGGCCATGATCCGGGTAGTAAAAAGGCTTCTTGGGTTAAATGGAACAATGTTTTGACAGACAAAAAACGAGGCGGGCTAGGTGTGTCTAGCTTATTTGCGTTAAATAGAGGCTTGATGATTAAGTGGGTTTGGAAGTTTCTCTCGCAAAAAGACTCTCTTTGGACTAAAGTTATTGTGGCTATTCACGGTGTGGGTGGTAAAATTCATTCGGAATGGACTTCTACTGGCAAATCATGTTGGCTTTCGATTTTGAGTGAAGTTCGATCTCTCCAAAGAAAAGGTATGTACGTTTTTGATTATCTGACTCATAAGATGGGAAACGGGGAGTCCACCAAATTCTGGTTGGATCATTGGCATACTAGGGGCATTTTTAAAGACATTTTTCCCAGATTATACGCGCTTGAATCCTCAAAGGATGTTACTGTTAGTTCCAAGATAGGCGACACGAGTTTGGTCTGCTCCTTCCGTCGAATTCCTAGAGGGGGTATCGAGCAAAATCAATTCGACAGCTTGGTAGAATTGGTTCGTTCTGTCACTATCGTGCCTTCGGCTGACAGATGGAATTGGAATCTGGAGAGTACGGGTATATTTTCGGTGGCCTCTGCTCGTAGACGTATCGATGAGATATGCCTTCCGAATATTGGAGAAGAAACTAGATGGGTAAAGTGTGTCCCGATAAAAATCAACGTTCTTGCCTAGAAAATCAAGACCGATGCTTTACCTACCCGGTTCAACATTTCTCATAGAGGTATTGACATTCAGGATATGTCGTGTCCCATTTGTGATAATGCTATTGAATCGACGGATCATTTGTTCTTTAGGTGTGGATTGGTTCGGGACATTGCTAATAAGGTTTTGAGCTGGTGGAATTTGGATCACGCAAACTTGAACTCATATGCAGAATGGAAGTCTTGGCTTGTTTCAATTCGTATGGATTCCAAACTCAAAAAGATGTTCGAAGAAGTTTGGTACTCCATTTGGTGGTACGTTTGGATCTATCGAAACTAGCTCCTATTTGACGAGAGAAAACCTTCGAAGTCGATGCTTATTGATAATGTGATTGCTAGTTCTTTTTATTGGTGTAAGTATAGATCTAAAGCCTCGTTCGGATGGAACGAATGGCTTAAAAACCCCTATATTATTGTTTTGTAATCTAGCTCCTTGCTAGTTTTTGTTTCTAATAAAATCGCCGTTCCAAAAAAAATTTAAGAAATGTTGACAACCTTTAAAGTCTACACTAAATATTTGTAACAACTTTCACTCATTCAAGTGGCATGTATGAATGCATTAAATTACTATATTTAATTTGGTCATGTAACCACTAATTCTTACAATTATGACTGATTTGACTTTTTAAAACCTACGAATTAATAGATTAATGTTTGAATGTATTAAATTATAACATTTAATTTGGTATTGTAAAATAGAGATCACAATTGCATTGAAAAAACACACAGAAACATAAACACTTAATCTTCTCAATATCCAACTTATCATATTCACATTTTTTTGCTTTTATTTTAATTCTCAGTTTTAGATATCATGTTATGCGTATCATCGTAAACCACTTCTACCATATTTTCATACTAATTTATTCATTATCTTTGTCATATTTTATTTCAGCCACCATCTGCCGCCGTCGAAAACGATGTTGCTGTCACAAACTGCTGCCACCATATCTACTTGTAAGTTCTTTTTTATGTTTTTAGGTTTTTTGTTTATCTATACGGGTGTATCACCCATTATTGAATTCTTGAAACGTAAGTTCTTCTTTAAGTTTTTAGGCTTTTTGTTTATCTATACGGGTGTATCACCCATTATTGAATTCTTGAAACTTTTAATCTTGAAATGTTGAAAGTAGAAATACATTTTAGGAAATGTTGACATCCATTCTTGAAAGTCTGACTGTAATGTAATTTAGGCAATGTTAGACAACCTTCAAGTCTACACGCATATGGCTACATAATTTAGAAAATGTTGACAACCTTTAAAGTCTACACTAAATGTTTGTAACAACTTTCACACATTCAAGTGGCATGTTTGAAACTATATTTAATTTGGTCATGTAACCACTAATTCTTACAATTATGGAGACTAATTATGGAAGATATTAATTGGCCATTAATCTTTCTATGATTATCATATGTTCTTTATATATTTCTTTATTGTTTTATTAACGATTTTTCTTTCGTGATTCTAACTATTTTTATTCTATTAATATGAGTTTTTGTATTGTGCTTTTAAATTTACAGTTGCGGCCTGAAACTGCTTTTGCTCGTCAGAATCTGAAGTTTGTAGGAAATGTTAAAAATGATATGTAATGTGATTTTGTAATGTAATTTTCTAAAGCGACATTTATATTTGTGTTCATTAGTTGTGTAGATGGGCTGGTAATAACTTTATATAGATTATTTTAACTTTCTTGTGTAAAGAGTATAAATGTATAATTTGTTACAGGAATTACACTTTTCTATACTAAATATAAAGCATTTAGTCATATTTCTTTAAATTTTAACTTTGTTGAAAAAAGTATTTTATCCATTTATTGAAATTTTAACATTTTTGAAAATAGTATTTTAGAAAATGCTGAAAAATAAAATTTATATATATTTGGAATGATTAAAAAGGTATATTTATACTCCTTATAGAGGAGATTTGCCTAAGTTGAAACTTGACACACCTATTTTAAGCAATGTTGAATATTGAATACATGGAAACTGTTTTTGTATACTTCTTTAATGCGTGGAAACCGTTTTAGGGAAACTATAAATTGCTTCTAACTGAGATATCATTTAACTACACATAAAGGGTTGAAAAAACTTTTGGTCAATTAATAAAACATAAATTATATATGGCAAATGAGAAGACTTAAAACTTAAAACGTAAATTATATATGATCAATTAATAACTCATTAATGAAACGTAAATTAAAACCTAAAACTTGAAATTTAAAGATTAAAAAATCTTGAAACTTAACATTTATATATGGAAATGCATAAATTTGAGTTGGTGTTTTATTATTTGACATTAAAAATTTGATTTGAACTTTATTTAAGATAATTAATTAAATAATCAAAGCTTATGAAAGAAGATATATAAATTTCGAGTCATTTTTGTTAAAACATTAATTCCGATCTGAAATGAAAGGTTATTTTTTGTTCAACCGGTTCGTTCACTAGGTTAACCA
>BQNB010017117.1:2744-58224 GCA_026074375.1 Tanacetum coccineum | reverse complement strand
TTGCACTTTTAGTCTTTAAGATTTTATTCTAGTTAGTTTAAGTTTTAATTGTTCTAATAAATTTTGTTTTTAATATTCTTTCCAAAATCAAATATCTTTGCTTCATTCAAATCAGGATCCGATCCAAAACGTGGTTTCAATTGCACTAGTCATTGGGGATAACGACCCGGGTGATCATACTTGCCCGGTTAAATATGCGTATTTTATAATATATTATATATATTTTTTAGAGTGAATTTTATCAAGGGTAACTTGGTAATTTTCTTAATTACTCTTTTAAGATATTATATTATATATATTTTACGTGTGTTAAAACTAGCGAATCAGGTTGCTGAAAGGATGATGGATCGGGTGTATTGTGTAGCCATGGATCGAGCCGGAAATGTTTACACGCCGAGACAATCTGAACCGTTAGCTAAGATTATGAAAAAAAATAGTGGTAGGTTTTACACTTATTTTCCGCTTAATTTTTAGGGTTTACAACGTATCGTGCACCTGTTTTCCCCAATTCTAGAATCATTTTCCATTTCATTTGTTTGGTTTTTTTACACAAATATTGGCTCTACTGATGTTTCAGGTTTTCCTTTTTTTGGTTGTGCAAAATGGTAGGATGGTTGGGTACGAGATTGACTCGGCACAACAAGGAATTTATGGATAGACACACGCGAGGGTTGTAATTTTCGCCAAGCAAAAACATGGTTGCATGGTAGGCACATTATGCAACCATGTTTTGTAGCTAATTCTATATCTGACTCATGCCACAAATATTTGAATGGAATTAAATTATCACGAGAAAGGTGACCTTTAAGGTTAAAACGACGCAAAAATATACTGGAATCTGTTGTCGTCTTTTGGAAATCTCTGATTATAAGAAGGTAGGTTGTGATTATAAGTGATGATTTCATAAATATAGTTCTGCTGCACAAAATTGAAGGACGTCTGAGTGTTCTCTCGCCTTGGCAACCTCAATGTTTGTAGTCGATGCATGAGTTAATCTCAACCAACTTCATCATTCTTTTATTAAAGAGAATGCTAATACAAATATTCGCGTAAAACGATATTTCTATTTTACGATCTTTATGTTTTGATAACAACAGATATAACTTCATACTACGCAATATTTTACGTAAACAAGTTATTTAGTCGTAAGTCTTCATACCGACGTCAAATCACTTAAGGTATGAATATGGTATTATAAAACATGGATAATGATCAAAGAAAATATTTTGTCATGCATACTAGTTTCATCATTTGCATAAACTCATGTAAGCTTACTTAAATCTCTACTAAATAAATGATTCCAAGTAAAAACATACTTAGTAATTAACTAGTTGCATTAGTAAATAAGACAAAATAAGATTAACCATAAATAGAAATAATCTTTTCATATCTTTTCAAATCTAGCAAATCTTTCCGGTTTAATGATAAGAAATATTTTGCTTCTAGAAGGTTGTACTAAATCTGATATTTAAGTACAATTAGGAGATTATAAAATGATAAACTAAAAGAATCTCATGCTAAACTTGTTAATGATGCGTCTAAGTTCATTAAATTTGCACAAAGTACTAATTCACCTAGGGGACGTTTGGTACGACAGAATCGCAAAGAATGAAAATGAAGTAGAGAATGAAATCGTAAAGAAAGAGAATAAGTCTCAAGAAAGAGGATAGATTCATATGTTTGGTACCCAATACAGAATCAATGTGAGGAATATCATGTTTTTAAAAAATTTGTAGTTTGTAAATCTTAAATTTTTTTGAAAAAATTAAATCTTTTTTCGTACTTTTTATATTTAAAAAAAATATTTTTCGTAAAAAATTTTACAAAAATTTTTAAAAAATTTCAAACTTTTTAAAATCTTTATTTTATAAAAAAAAATATTTTTTTCGTACTTTTTAAATTTTAATTTTTTTAAAAGTTAATTTTTTTCTACGAAAAAAATTAAATTTTTTTAAAAGTTCAGAAAAAGTAAAAATATCGAAGTAAAACGTAAAAAGTTTTAACCTTTTTATTCTTTTTAATTTTTTTAAAATTAATTTTTTGTTAAATTTAAAAAGTACGAAAAAAATAAATTTATTTAAAAAATTAAGATTTTATAAAGTACGAAAAAAAATTAAAATTTTTTAACGAACAACAACGCAAATAAAAAACATGTGCCACACACATGATTTGTTCCTTTTTTTACATAGTTTTTTATTCTTAAGTTGGCGATTCTCACAATTCTCTACTTTTTTTAAAGAATGAATTTGTTTTCCAAAGAACCATATTTTAATTCTTTATTCTCATTCTTTGATGTACCAAACTAAGGAATTCTTTCTCATTCCGTTTCTCACCTTTCTATTCCATCATACCAAACGTCCCCCTAAGGAAATGTTAAATGCTCAAAGGCCAAAGGTTACCTAATAGTAAAGGAGGTATAGGATTTAATAAAAATGAAGCATCAACTACTAGAACAAAAAAATTAAAATTTAACAAGTCCGCCAACGTTTTGGCAAGGGACGGATCCCACGTTAAAGAAGACAGATCCTTCAACGAAGGATCCGTGGATCCGCCAACTAGCCAAAATGGGTCATAACGTGTTTTAAATCCCACTACCTCTTCTCGATCGGATTTTGCTATTGTTGGGAAGGAAGTAATACAAAAGGATAATGAAAAAACCACAAGACAACCTCTTAGATCATCACTTAAGAATGGTTTAGGATTTTTCAAAACCGAGTCTAGATCTAAAACACCTCCACCTAGAAGAACAAACTCTTCTCAACATAGATATAAAACACCTCAACCTAGAAGAAATTCTAGTGGATCTAACTACCAAAATTATAATAAAACCCCTCAACCTAAAAGAAATTCTAGTAGACCTAACTACCAAAATTATAATCCCACGAATTGGACTAATAATCAAACTCAAGGATACATGCATATGGGAAATTGCATTGCATTTCAATATCCCAACCAAATGCAACAAATGCAAAGAATATACAACACTATCATTTATGGACGCATGAGATATTGTAGATCAAATGATTGAGTTTGTATTTTCTTAATTAGGTATGCTTGAGAATTGGGTTAGAGCCAGACGAATGAATTAAAGAGAGCGGTTGCTCCAAACACATGACGGGAAACAAAAGTCTCTTCTCAACATACAATGAATGAATTTGATGGAGGTAACATAGTATTTTTTTAAATAAATTTCCTCCATGACTCTAAGGATTGCATATTTTTATTTTGGAAGTAACTTACAATGGAAAAAATCATTGGCATATGTACTCATTTTCTAACGGACCTACTTACAATGTCTAAAACGGTAAAGATAGACACTAGAAACTTAGGCTCTGTTCTATTTACTTTAGTGATCGGTCACTATGTGATAATAAGTGTAGAGTGTTGTTAACAAAAAATGATAGCGAAATAACTAAAGATGAAAAGGTCATAGGTAAAGGGATTAGCAAAAATGGTTTATATGTCATGAAACTAGAAAATAAGTCTCAAGACAAATTATGTCTTTTCCACTTACTAGGATGATAACTTACATTATGGCATAGAATACTAAGGTCGCGAAATACGTTGTATATCTAATTTTTTGTCATCAAAGAACGGTTTAGAAATTTAGCGTAATATTAAAATATGATAGACACTTTTGTGACACTTGCAAAATCAAAAAACAAGCACATGCAAGCCATAAGGCTAAAAATATGTGGTTTCGTGTAAGTAGGTGTCTAGAACTCTTACCACATGGACTTATTTGTCCAATCAGCTATCCTACATTCGTATACTAGAGGTACTTATACTACTTTAGTAGATCAGTGGCTGTATTATTCAAGATATACTTGGTTTAAATTTGTGTGTAAAACTTAAAAAAATAAGCCTTTCTGACCATATGTAATCTTAAGTAGAAAAATCAAAAACCAGTTACTAGGATGTTCAATTCTTTCTATTAGAACGGATCATAGTAGGGAATTTGATAACGAAGTACAATTCGGTGCTTTTTGTGATGCGAATGGCATTACTCATACTTTCTCGACTCCATGTACTCCGCAATCAATAGGGGTAGTAGAAAGGAAAAATTATGCTCTACAATAAATGTCTGGGACCATGTTAAATGAAAAATCTATTCCTCAAAATTTTTGATGCAACACCGTTGACACTTCAACATATATTCTTAATATAATTTTGATTCGACCAATCTTAGGAAAAAACCCTTATGAAATTTATAGAGGCAGGAAACCCACTCTAGAATATTTCAAAGTGTTTGGAAGCAAGTACTTCATATGAAACACGAAAGACTATCTCACCAAGTTTGACCCAAACTCTTACGAGGGTGTATTCCTAGGATATTCTCAAAATAGTAAAGCTTACATCATCTTGAACAAACAGACCTTGAAAGTCGAGGAGTCACTCCGTGACTTTCGATAAAAGTCCTCCTCCTACCAAATTATCACCCTTGGCGGATGCTGATGTTGGTGAAGAGCAAGTCGTTAAAAACCAAGTCGAATTAGACAACAACAAAGAAAATGAAATACTTAAAGATGATGTAGTAGTCAACACTAAGGAATCTGAAATTCACCCATTAGATAAAGTCATATGAAGATTAAATGAGAGAACACTAAGAACACAAGCCCAAAACAAAAGTAATTTTTGTTTTATCTCAACTATAGAACCTAAGAATGTCAATGAGGCATTAAAAGATGAAAGTTGGGAAGTAGCTATGCAAGAGGAATTAAATCAATTTGAAGTAAATGAATTTTGGGATTTTTTCTGTACCTCTACATAAGATCAATCAATTATAGTTTAGTAACTAAATGGGTTGTTTAGGGAAGGAAAAGTTAGACAAAAATGGAATTGTGTCTAGGAACAAGGCTAGACTAGTGACACAAGAACCAACAAGAAGGTATAGATTACGATGAAGCATATGCTCCGGTAGCTTGATTAGAATCTATCCGAATACTTCTTGCTCACGCTTGTGCAAATGATTTTAAATTATAACAAATAGATGTGAAAAGTGCTTTTATAAATGGTTTTATAAACGAATAGGTTTACGTTGCTCAACCTCTGGGTTTTATTGATTTTGAAAAACCTAATCACGTTTTTTAAAACTTTAAATATAAGGGTCGTTGTATGGTCTTAAGCGTGGGTGGGAGCGGGGGGAAAGCTTATAAGCGTTGGTTATGATAGACCTAAAAGCAATTTTGCTAAAACATGCATATTCCATGGGAATGGTCGATAACACACTTTTTATAAGAAAAGAAAAACACGTCTTATCGTTGTTCAAATATATGTCGACGACATTATATTCGGATCAACTTGTCAAGAGTTATGTGATGATTTCATCAAAATCATGCATGACGAGTTTGAAATGATTATGATGGGCGAGTTGAACTTCTTCTTGGGTCTTCAAATAAAACAAATGGAATACGAAATCTTTTTCATCCAATCCAAGTACATCGAGATGTTAAAGAAGTTTGGGTTAGAAGATTCTAAGCCGATCAAGACTCTGATGTCTACGGAGAGTAAGCTAACTAAGGACGGCGAAGACGAATCCATGGATAACACCAAATATCAAGGTATATTTAGTAGTTTACTTTATTTAACTACAAGTATGCCTGATATTATGTTTAGTGTTTTCTTATGTGTTTGTTTTCAAGAAAACCCAAAAACATCCCACTTAGAAGCCGTTAAATGTAATTTAGATATATTAGAGGTACAACCCACTTAGGACTTTGGTATCCCAAAGGTACCAGTTTATAAACTATAGTATATGCCGACTTAGACCACGCGGGTGACTACATCGACCGAAAGAACACTAGTGGCGTTTGTACGTTCATGGGATGTTGTCTAACATCTTGGTTCTCCTAAGGAAAACAAATCGAACCTAGCGTTCTTCACAACTGAAAGCCGAATTACGTTTGTCCACAGGAGAAAAGCTGTAGTCAACAAGCACTATGGATGAAACAAGATCTCATCGACTATGACATTTGACTCGACGGCATTCCGATAATGTGATACAACAAAGGCGCCATTGAATTAAGTAAAATCCTTTTCCAACATTCTCATACCAAACACATAGAATTACATCACCACTTCCTCCACGACAACGTTCAAAAAGACAACATTTCTATCGAGAAGGTTGCTGATGCGTGTTAGCTATGATTTTAAATTTATAACAACGATTACCGGTTAAGCTAAGAAGACATGCATGCAAGTATGACCCTTTCGTGTGTAGCTGGTTTAGGATGGTAAGCCGAGGTCGTTCACTAGGATTTGGTGTTTTCGGTTGTGAAGAATCTATGTAACAAATAACACGAAAGTGGTATAATGGTTGTCACGTCCCACAATACCATATAAGCAACAAATAGCATGAAAAGTATAATGATGCAAATTCAACGAGAATGAAATAAATAACTAAAACTACTTGTTTGGAACTAGTATTCATATTAATGAAGTGTATGGAGATTCGGGTAGAACTTAAGCAATAGCACACAAAATCAAAAGCACACAATTCCAAGTCAACGGGTAGTAGCATGAAATGTATATATCACGGTTTAGACTAACGAACCCTTTCGACCTATGAACGTTTTATAAACCAATTCGTTACGAGCCATTTATGAGAAATATGATTTTACCAATTCGTTCATAAGAGCCTGTCGACCTCTACTCTTGATTAAACCGTTACGAGTCCACTTAACTTGTTTATTCATAGTTGTTAATTATGAAATACCAAACATATACGCGCGCTAACATTTGAACAAATCATGACAAGAAATCCTTTCGACCTATAGATCCGTTTATGATTTACTAACAAGTTATTTAGACACATATCAATTCAAACAAACATCATAAGCAAAATCATATGTCTATATTGCAAAATACCAAACACTATTTTTTTAATGTTTACATCATTCCAAACAAGTAAAGAAAAACTATTCCATATCGAAATTAATCAAATACCAAGATCCAACATAAAATGTACAGTTCAATATCATAAAAGTAACAAGAGTGTACCCAAAGTAAGATTACAACATGTAAAGGGAGGATTTAGAGCAATCCTTAAAGCCTCCAATCAACTACAAGTTTCATCCAAGCTGAAAAATTATGCCCAATACTTTGCTTCAATGTCTTGTGCACTCTCCTAGAAATGGCAAAGGTTTTGTGGTCTTTTGGGAGTGAGAGATGGTAGAAAATTCGTCTTTATGGTGAAGGGGTGATTTTTCATGTTGAAAACCAAACATTGGGCCTTTATTTATAATAGAAACTAACCCTTAGCCATTAAGTATCAAACTTGGGCCCAAAGTGTCATAAATATGCCAGGAAATGAGTTATTATGGCCATATAATTAGAATTGGGAAGTTAGAGCACTTAGTTCCTTCATTAAACATGACTTGGAGAAGTCAGATTCATCCAACCGCGCGTCAGCGTGCTCGGGTCATGCGACCAAATGAATGCAATTCGAGAAAATGAATCCAGCCTTTCGTCTGTAGGCTCGGGTCGGGCGGCCAAATGCATTTCGTCAGTTTGGCATGTTTTGGCCAAACGACATGAAAGAATAGACTTCCGTCTAGATGAATTTTCAGGTTTGACATTTTTTCTTTTCTTTGTTTTGACTTTCTTGGTGCTCGTTTCTTGGTCGGGTTTGACTCATATGACTCCAAAGTCAATAAAATACTCTTCCTTTCTCCCGAAAATGATATCCTCATGATTTTTCTTCTCGATAACACGTCCACGAGACTCGTTCTTGGTGGGAAATCTTCGTACATTTATATTTCTTCGTTTTTCTCTCTTTTCTTCATTTTCTTGTCTTGGCTAGCTACAAACATAAAAATCTAACTTTGTGCAATATTAGTAGCAAAAGCTCGGTAAATTAACCAAATAACATGTACAAAAATCATGATTACGCTACTAAAAACACACTCAATTTTAGCGCTATTAGTTGCGTCCGAAGATAATATAGCCGACATCTTAACTAAACCTTTAAAACGTGAACCATTTAATTATCTAAGATCTGGATTAGGAATGATGGAACACATTCTATAAATGTCTATTTTGCTTTCTTTCAAACAAGTGAACGTAAGCGGATTTTGAATATGAAGTTGATTATTATTCAAAGGATAATTAGTCTCACTACTCAATCCAACTGCAAATTTCAAGCTCGAACACGAAATCAAAATTCTAATTTATCTAGATCACAAAAATATCAATAAAATGACCATAGAAATTCTCCGAATCTACTTGTTTAACCATCCTCGGTTATTACATGAAATTAATAAAATCAACTCCTAGACGATAAGAATATTCATCGAATTGCAACTCACATTTGCATTGAAGATATTTTTGTTATATGTCATGTTGCATAGTAGTGATCATACAAAATCTAATAAGAATAGAGGAGAGGTGGTAGAGAGTATTTTCATCATTTTCTAAACTTTTATTTCAAAAGGGAAAATAGAAATGGGAGGAAGAAGTGAATTACAACAAATATAAAGTCTTGTATAAATACCCCTCCTAGATAGGTATTTATACTTATTGCTTATCCTATTCTATTTTCCTAACTTTAGTCAAACCTTGGTCAACATTACTTAACTTTGACCAAGATAGACTTTATTACATTATAATTACTAATAAAACTATAAAACTAATCAAAACTATACAAAGACCAATTCATTAATAATAAACACTTTTCTTGAACCTAACAATCTCCCCCTAAAGGTTGAGTATTACATACGCTTCTTGTCGGTAGAATTGGTCTTCCATTCACAAAAGATTCCCATCTTCTCATTTGCTCTCGGTGACTTAGTCGCTTGGTTATTTCTCTTTCAAATGCTCTTAATATGTCGTCGTAGGATCTAATTCAACCAATCAGACAATTCTCTATATTTATTTTTTTTTATGGTTTTTCTCATGGTTTCTGTATTGAAAGATCTTAAGCTTTACCTCTTTCAAGTCGCGAGACACATCATTACTTAACGCATCATTCAGTGTAGCCTTCATTCTTTCATAATCAAAGATAGTTGGAACATGTTTATCAACATCTTGAAGTTCTGTGATTAGCTCAGGTGTTTCATCTTCCAGAATCACCTCATCTTCATCAATAAATGTTTTCTCTACCCATGCATCCCATTGTTGTTGTTGTTGTTGCTTGGATACATAAGTTGTGGAATCTTTGGCTGAATGCTTAGACGAAGAACCCCTTGCAGACTTTGAACTTTTTGATGCCTTATGTCTTTCACTCTTTTCTCCCCCTGGGGAGGAGCATCATCCTCTTGATGGTCATCATGATGTGAGTGAATATCATCATTCCTGCAAGAAGTATTAGAGGTTGAAGACTTTTCAAATTTACATTTCAGTACCTCCCATAATGCTGGATCATTAGCTCGATCTTGAAGACTTCTTTTCATCTTGAAATACAGTTGTTGTTGAAGATTAGCTGATGAAGTTGATTCGGTTGAAGTAGTTGTAGTAGGATAAACTTGAATAACATTGCTTTGTACGTAATTCATGAAAAGATCTTCTATAATCTTTGGTGCTTGTGCATTAAATTTTTGAGAAACAAGATCTGCTACTTCTGAACGAAAAGCATCACGATCTTCAATTATTGTTATAGCAATGCATGACTTCAAGTTATTTTCAATCAAATCTTCTGTAGCTTTTGCAGTGAGTTATGATACACCCTAATGAAGAACTTGATTAACTTGCTTGTGAGTTTTCCAAAAACTGTTTAGTTGTTACGCACTTTCGTTCTATGTTTTGGATCATATACCTTTGACGTCTACACATCTTGCAAAGCGCACCTGGAAGATGATTGTACTTACTGTAAATTCGTATTTTGGAGTGTGAAGTGTTAGATGTAGTTGTAGTTGGAAGTGGTACAGTATTCGTCAATTCCTGAGTAATATTTTTATCCGAAGATAATATTGTCCTAGGGGATCTAAGTTTTCTGGGAATTGGTGTCTGCATCTTTGTCATCTCCACTACCCATCTCACTTCCTTCCTCCTCATCTGCATCTTTGTCAGCATCGTCATCAACATGTTTTGGATTATCCTTATGACTCTCGGGCTCTAACTTATTTGGTTTATGCGTATCTCTTAAAAAGCTTCGTGGCTTATTCTTGTGGCTAAAAAGCTCATTTACAAGCTTATCGAGGGATTCATTACTCTTGGTCACAGTTTAAGCAATGGTACAAATAGTGCGTTAAAACTGTTTGATACTTTGTCGAGGCGAATAAAGCAAGTTTTTTTGTCAAGGCGAATTAATACTCTTCACAAGGCGATTAAAGGCTCAACTAGTGCAAGGCGAGTTAAGCTTATTGCAAGGCGATTAAAGACTCCACAACGAGAGGCGAATTAATATTCTTTACAAGGCGATTAAAGACTCAACTAGTGTAAGGCGAGTTAAGCTTAGTGCAAGGCGATTAAAGAATCCATAACGAGAGGCGAATTAATACATCAACGAGAGGCGAGTTAAGACCACAGTAGAAGGCGAGTTAAGACCACAGTAGAAGGCGAGTTAAGACCACAGTAGAAGGCGAGTTAAGACCTCAATAGAAGGCGAGTTAAGACCTCAATAGAAGGCGATTTAAGACAAGTGTGTGAGAGGCGATTTAACACTTCTTTTGAAGGCAAACTATTCTGTTTGGAAGGCGAACTAATACATCAAAACAAGGAAAACTAATCCTAAATGACTAAGAAACACTCAACATCCCTAGTGAAGGCGAATTAAGCACGTTTTGACTTGTTTCGGTTTTTCGGTTTCGTGTTTTGGTTAATTACGAGTCTTCTAACCTATACCACTATGATCACGGTCTTTCAACGATCTTCGTAGTATATTTGGTTTTCTCCGACGATATCCGTACGAGTCCGCGAGCTAAAAAGAACATAAACGTTGTTTCTAAATTTTAAAACGGGGAAGAAAGTGTTTTAGCGGGAATTGTTATAATTACTAAACTAAAGTTAAAAATGTCACATGCAGTCCCTGACTTTCAAGCATAATTTCAAAGTTAGTCCCTTGAATTATTAACCCTTCTAGTTGATTCTCAATTACACCGTTAGTCCTTTTTCAACCAAATTTCACCGTTAGTCCTTTTAAGCTCATCAGTCGCTAAAAATCTCAAGTGATTCATCCACAATCATCTCATATGATTCATCCTTAATCATCTCAAGCACCAGCTATTTTTCTACAATCATCAGCTGATCATATACAATCTGACTCATGCCTTGTTGTACCATACTTTCTTCCAATTGATGATCTACTTGAAAGCTTTCCCAAAGCTTTGACATTTTGGTGTACCACATTTGCATCAATTTACCCACTAAACAACACTCAACTAGAGACTTTGTCAACTCCAATGCTCCAAGATGCTATGCAAGAAAGAGACTCTGAGTTATGTGGACAACAGTTCAAAGAGTAATGATGATATGGAAAGGAAGTATACTCACTCAAAGACGGTACAAAATGTTGAACGCTTTAAGCAAAAGATGTTACTAGTACAACTTCAGGAAGCAGGGATTCAGTTGAGCAAAGAGCAGCTTGCTATTTTGGCAGATATATGAGATAAAGTTGATTCTAGTCCAGGTGCTTACATTCTGTTCAATAATGTAATATTCCAATCAGACGACATTCATTCATATGATTCAGATTGTGATGACCTACCTTCAGAACAAGCAACATTAATTGCCAATCTCTCTAATCATAATTTAGACGTTATCTCTGAGGTACCAACTTACAACACTTATCATGATAATCATGTGTTTGAACAAAATGTTCAAGAGATGCAGGATTGTGAACAACAAGCTTTCGTTGATGATTCAAATCATGAATTTACAACTGAAAGCAATATGATTTCATACGAAAAATATTTAAAAGAAAACGAAAGTCAAGTTGTTCACAATACTCCATCTCCTGCTAATCAAGATTTAATGATAATGTCTGTGATTGAGCAAATGGCTAATCAAGTAGCCAAATGCAATGTTGAGTATAAAGAGAATCAGGTTATTAATGAATCCTTAACCGCTGAGCTTGAAAGATATAAGGAACGAGACAAAACTTTTGAACAAATACTTAATATTGATTTGAATAGTCGTGAAAAGTTAACTGATTCTCAAATGGATGATATGATTCGGGATAGACTTGCACTTAAGCAGCAAATTGACTCACTTAAACAAAATCTTTCTAATCAAATCAAGGAAAAGGAATCTTTATTACAAACATTTACTATTTTTAAAAATGAATCTAAAGAAAAAGAAAGTAAATATATGGACAAAGAGATTGATTTAGAAAAGAAAATAAAAGAACTAGATAATATTGTTTATAAAGTGGGTCAATTTGCTCAAACAGTGCACACATTAACAAAGCCACAGGTTTTTTATGATGACACTCACAAACAAGCTCTTGGTTATCAAAATCCGTTTTATCTTAAGAAAGCTCAGCGGATTAAGCCAACTTTGTATTATGGTAGTGTAATCTCTAGGAAACATGATGTGATTTTTGTGACTGATGAGGAAGAAACATTGATTTTAGAAGAAGTAAGTCGATCTAAAATGCTTGCAAAACAAAATGATACAATTTCAAAAGAAAATAAAATTAATTTTTCTCCAATAAATTATTCTGAGTTGAATAAATTATCTGAAGATTTTAGAAAACCTTTTGTTCCACAAAAAGAACTATCTGCGAAACAAGCTTTCTCGTTATCGTTTTCAAACCCTAATTCTGAACATGTTAATGTTACACAAACACCAGTCAGAGTTGAGGTTCCTAAAGAACTTCCAAAGGTTAGTTTTGTAAACACAGGTGTTAAAAAGGTTAAAAAATCACCTTGCCAGTTTTGATAAGGTGGTGAAAGTAAGAACTACACCTGACGCAATAACTGAGGGGTCATGGGGTTTTGAGCACACCAAAAAGGTTTTCAACAAAGAAGTAATTCCTTGTAAAAATTCTTTACAAACATTAGTTAATAAAGTGAAAACAGTGTTTAACCAAATGTAAGTTGTTGTTGATCAGTGTTCTGTAGACAAGAAGTTGTTTGAAATTGAAAAGAAAGAGTTAAAGCTTGAGAATGAACGTCTTTTAGAGCATATAATCTGTCAAGATGTTATGAATATTGTAGTGCATGCTGATGTTAAATTTGATAATGTGTTACCTGTGCCAAATACTTTTCTTGATGATAATATTTCTCTTGATATGATAAAGATGGAAAATGATCGTTTAATGGAGCTTCTTGTATCTCAAGATCTTGTACATTCTGCTGTTAATTCTCTAGCTGTCATTAACGATTATCAAAGTATGGAAAGAAGTTACATTGAGGAATATGAGAAGAATTTGAAACTTGCAGCTGAGCTTTCACAAATGAATGAACTTTCAAAAACATGTTCCAGACTTGAACAACGGTGTATTTCTCTTGAATTAGAACTCCAACATAACAAAGAAATTTTTAAAAATGACAAACCATGCGAAAATCAGGATGCTCCTGAATTTCGTGAATTTTTCATAATAAATGAATTGAAAGCTCAGCTACAAGCAAATGACACCACAATCAGCAACTTGAAAAAACACATTCAAGAGTTAAAAGGAAAAAGTGTAGCTGATTTTTGTAAATCTGTGAATACGCCAAAAGTGATTGCCCCAGCAGTGCTTAAGTTAGATTTGGAACCACTCTCCTCAAACCTTAAGAATAATAGGGAAGCACATGTAGACTACATTAGGATCACTAAAGAAAATGCTGACACTCTTCGTGATATAGTTGAACAAGCTAGAATCTCAAATCCTCTGGATAATGCGTTAGCTTATGCTTGTATGTACATGAAACATATTCAAGAGTTGTTAGTATATGTTAGTGATACATGTCCCAGTTCCCTATCTAGAAGTGAGAAGTTGGTTGCTGTCACACCAATGAACAAAGCTAAGAAAGTTACTTTTGCAAAGACTAGTACAACATCAGAAAATAGCACACAAAAACGAGTAGATCTCAAAGACTCAGGTGCCACTAACAAACCTTTAGTGCCTTTTACAAGTGTAAAAGTTACTATGCTGCGGATCAATCCCTAGAAGTGAATACAAAGACACTAGCATCTGCAAAAACATCAAGTAGCAACAGAAAAATATCAAATAAGAATAGTAGCCCACACTAGGAATGTTAAGTCTAGTCTGGATAAAGGAAATAGTATGCCTAAATCTGTGCGCTCTACATGCAAAAAAATGCTTATTTGATGCAAATCATGATCTGTGTGTGGTGAATTATTTGTCTGATGTGAATGCACGTGCTAGAGCTAAATCTGTTAAGAGCATTAAAAAGAAAGAATGGAAAACTACTGGTAAAATGTTTAAAAATGTTGGATATATATGGGTACCCACAGGAAGGATTTTCACTCTAGTTGGAAATAAATGTCCTTTAACTAGATTCACTTCCACTAAAATAGTGCCTCCTAGGAAACCTGTTAAATCAACTGTAATGAAGAACATAAAACCGAGTAGTGCATCTCAATGGAGACCTAGAGAAACAAAACATGTGTGTTCGAGTAGTGAACCTAGGATTGTAGAAGCTAGGACTACTAACCACTTGGACAAAAATAGGGATTCCAATGTTTCTATTTCTCCATGCTCTTCTAGTGTCCAATGCAGGTCATACAAATCGTATCTTGGTACTTAGATTCGAGTTGTTCTCAACATCTAATCAAAGACAGTTATGGCTTATGTACACTTCAGTTTATAACCCGAGCTTCATGTAATGACGTCTGTTCACATCAGTTCAGGCCTCGCTCCTCAATGACAATTGGTGTCTGCTGACAACACTTCAGGCCCGCTCCTCAAAGAAAAGAAAGGTGTACGCTTCAGTGCACTTTATCTTAAAAAGAAGAGAAATCTTCTTGTTTATGAGCTGTCTTATCAACAACTTGTATAAGTTCTCATGCTCGTTTAGTCAACAAATGGATCAACGTACATTAGCTGGTATTTTAATTCACTTGTTCATCAAAAATAGCAAATGTTGCTAACTCCTAGGCAATTTTTGAGGGGGATAAAAATGAATAAAATGAGATCAATACTGTTTTACTCGGATAAGATCTTTTCAATATAAGTGTGCTCCCGTCCTCAAATGGTCATATGGTCAATGACTTCTGAACAACATGGTTCAGGACTCAGACTTCATCAATTGACTCCTGGATACATCAGTTAGGGACTCATGCAAAACCTAGTTTCTTCAACACCGTATGTTTCACCATCCAAGAAAGACTATGATATCCTGTGTCAACCATTGTTTGAGTAAAACTTTCAGCCTCCATCAAGTGTTGTATCTCCTATGCTTCCCGCTGCTGCATAATTATCTGCTGATACAACCGGTACTTCTTCTTCAACCGTAATTGATCAAGATGTACCATCTGTTAGTACTTCTCTAACAAATCAGGAAATTTAATCTCTAGTCATTCGTTAAGGTATTGAAGAACAAATTTAAGGAATTCAAAATGCTCGATTTGATAATGAACCCCTCCTCCATAATCTTCCTCCAGACCCGAGTTCTGAAGAATCATCTTCACAGGGGGTCATTCCATCAAATTTGCATCAACTAAATCAATCGTTTGATAATCTCTGTAAGTGGTCAAAGGATCACCCATTGGAGAATGTGATTGGCAATCCGTCTTGACCTGTTTCGACAAGTAGTCAACTACAAACCTATGCCATATGGTGATACTCTGATGCACATGGACATTCGATACCATTCGGCGAAAAATGGTCTGGTTAAGCTCTAATCTCTCAAAGGAAGAATAATGGTGGTAATTCTTCATGTATCCTATGTAAATAATTAAATCTAAAAACACAAAAAGTTTTTTCACTTTATAAAATTTTATAAAAACAAAATACAAAAATATAAAATCGGAAAAACAAAATACAAAATTATAAAATTTCAAAAAAATAAAAAAATATGTTTTCATGACATGTCTTCTGTAATCGATAATATTTACGACTTTAGAAATGTCATTTAACAATGACACGGAGTTGTAAATAAAGTTTGAGCAGAAGTTGTAAAGTGTTTTCAAAACATGTCATATGGCTTGCTATTATTTCAGATAGCAACCCGGTCATCATCTTAAAGGCAAGTATTTCGTCAAAAAGAAAACTTGACCTCTCAACGGGAATTTATTTTCTCAGGCATGGTTTACTTTATTACCATGCAAAGGCTTGTGTTTACTTTGCAACACAACCCGTGCTTCCTTTATACAAATTAGTGTACGTGCCAGTGCATTTATTTTTCCAAAATAAGAGAAATCTTATTTTTATTGGCAAAAAGTTATCTTCACAATGAATCAGTGTTTTTAGTAATCACAAAAAGATTTTAAAAGGTAATTCAACCACTCAAACAAAGAATACAAATCTTTAAATAGAAAACGGGTCATTATTTGAGGGGAAGAACGTGTCATCAAATAATCTTTTAACATGGTCTTTCAAAATAAGTCATGAAATAAACGGATAAAGTTTTAGATAATGACGGGTAACATTTTTAAGGAGAGTTAATTTATATTAACTACAAGGGCTTTAGATGTCATTTGTTTCAAACTTTAGGGACTTATTTGCAATTTAAGACTTAGTTTATTCTCATGGAATAGATTTAAGCTTATCAATTCTTAGAACACGATCTCAAGTATATGTGCGTACTAGGTTTTGCTGATTCCGAGGTATCGAAACCAGCAAGGGGGAAGGAATAGATATATAAGAAAGATAATGAGTACACGTGATAGAATTCATACCACTATTCTCATTTTAGGTCATTCCGGGAAGACAAATTTCATATCCGCAGAGAAATTCAGTGTTTAACTTGTTACTTTCGGGTGCATTATTTCATCCACATAGGGGAAGAGATATCTTGTGATTTCAAGTATGCATCATTTAAGATACTAGGGGGAAGAGTTGTAAGAATATTTATTCTAAGCGTGAGAAGATTGGTTACTGATTCAATAAATGCTTCCTCAATCAGTTTATCACTAAGCTTATTTTTGAAGGAGTATATTAGTTGACAAAAGAGGTACACATAGGTTTGATAAGTATGATGATTCCTTCAGTTAGTAAGTATCCGGCAAGAAGAAATGTGTACATTTGGGACTTAGTTGACTTAGGTGTTATCACTTTGACTACTTAGAGGGAATAATTATGACATCCGAGAATTAGTTAACTTTGGTGTTGCAATGTATATCATCACTATCGTGTAAGGAGAAATGCCGACATCCGGGACTTAATTGACTTTGGTATTACGATTTTGAATTAATTATGTACTTCGGATATTTAGGCTTTATACATCAACACTTCTTGATGCGGCGTGCAAGAAAACTTTGAATCTACTCAAGAAAGGATTGCTAGTTAAGGGGGGAGCTAAGACAACTTCCAAATGGAGATTATCGAGACGGACTATGGATTGCTGACATGGACAGAATGACTTTGTCATTTTCGGTTTGAACATTTTCAGGTCTTGTCTCATACATAATCTTGTGAATATATAACTGTGTAGTGTAGACTTAAATATATGCATACATAGTGTTTGAGTACGAATTTTCAAGAATTTCTTAGTAAATTCAAAAAATTTCAAATTAACGTACTCAAACACCATATTATACCCTCATAATTTGAGGGGGAGCATTAAAATGTTCCATTAATAGGCTTGATATATAATTAGAATATTTTTCTCCCCGAAAGCATTATATTTGAATCAATTGATATCTAAAATATCAAACGATTTGACATTTTTTATAACGGGAGAAAATATGATTAAAACATATATAACTTATATAATGTGATCTTTAAGACTCAAGTGTGAACTCCTGTCCTCGTATGTGCTAAACATTTTCGGTTATCGATGCACATATGCAGGGGGAGCATTCCTAAATTGTAAAACCATCAAGGTACTAAATGTTTTGATTTATATCAAAGTACCTTGATTGATGTTTTCAAATGGTTTTTAGGCTGTGAACAATATAAAAAGACCGACCATGTATTTAATTACTTGGAGTTATAAGGTGGTTAGGTTTAGGTGTCCGTTCCTATGATCCAGCCAGAACCGAAGGGTTCTACCCAGGGACATTCCATTAGTTAGAATAGAAGTCCTTAGGTATGATACAAAAGGAGTAAAATTGAGAAAAGGGAATAATGCGGACTAAGACAGAGCTAACACTGGAACAAACCTAACAAGGTGTTAGTGATGAAGTTTTGGTAAGCATTTAAGGGGTTGAAAAATAAAAAAGAAATGCAAAGATAAAGGGTGAAAAGAAAGAAGCTCTCCTTACACCTAGGCAGAAACCGGGTCAACTCATCTGCTGTCAGAATCACAATGATGATTGCTGACATTGAAGACTAACATCATGGACCCAGTGATGCAATGCACAACCCTCCCTAGCCACTCAGAATCTCTCAAAAGATTTCTGTTTCATTTCTTACGGAGATTAAACACATTTCTATCAACTTTGTCACTCCAAGTTAGTTGGTATTGAAAAGGTGGTAGTCTGCTCTAGCCTCCGATTACTAAAACCAAAATGCACTTATTGAGTCTAGAGCCAAAAGAGATCAATATAAATCTCATATGACACAATTCTAAAATACACATGTTGATTTATACACTGTGAACACATGTGAGATACTAAGAGTCCTATGCATTATTCTTGTGATATTGCTAGAATATCATAGTGATACCTCACAGTATTCACAGTGACTATGGAAATCCTATTAGTGCCAACATCAAACAAGCATTGCGGCAAGTGACTTATGCGATACTATATGAATCAAACTTGTGACAACTGAATATCAATATCGGTTCAGTATATGAATTGACGGATGAATTTGAAAAGATAAAACTGTTTGGCGTGTTAGAAAACTCTTTACTCATTAACATGTCAATTGATTTTCTTAAATCAATTTTCAATCTTATGTCCGTGGGCAGCCTTACAAGGGTATCTGGACATAGGAAAGCTGAACACGAATTGACAAACTCAATCAGGAAGATAGTAACTTACCAATTCACTCTTGCCGTGTTGTTTGCTTTGAGACGCTCCGGTAACGAGAACGGCTAGTGCAACTGCGAAACCCTGTCAAGGAGATTCTTTTGAATTCTACCTGATCACAGACAGTATTTATACTGATTAACGAGGAACCGTGGTTATTACAACCTTATTCGACGAAGTGACAAAGACACTTTCATCCATATCCGTGCTTATTACTAACCTAAACATGTAAGTTTCCCGATGGAAGCAGCATCTAGTCTATAGTGAGTCGAATTCACAACCACATGCTTATACTCAAAGAAGTAAAGTTTCAAGTAATCAAGAAAGCTCAAAGTTACAAAGTCTTCTGCTACTCTGATAATTAACATTTTCCTTGAAGACATCAAGTTATCAAGTCAAAGTCTATTCAAGGAGAATGTTAACGAGCTTTCAAGATAATACCAGGAATAAGCATGTTGGTCCAAAGTCACAAGAACACAAGAAGGCAAAGTATTACAAGATAATCAAATGATGATGCAAGATTTATGATCTCAAGAAGTTTGAAATCAAGTAATAAAGACTCAAGATCACAAGACCGTCAAGCATAAAGGAACAAGCTCAAGCATAATGATCAAAGACCGCTACATAAAGATGCAAGACAAAAGATCAACTATTACACAAAAAGGACTCAATATCAAGACAAGAAGCTTCAACAATTAATGATCAAGGTCACAAGGAGAGATCTCTATGATCACCCCTTAGGGGGAGATTGTTAGGAATTTAGAAAGTGTTGATCATTTATGAGATCTCAATGATCGTCCCTTAGGGGGAGATTGTTAGGAATTTAGTTTTTAGTGAAGTGATGATCATTATCGATCTCACAAGCCTTTGTAATAGTTAGACAATATCATGTAATAGTTAGGAAGCTAACCGGACTGACTTATGGAAAGCCCAAGAAAATCCCGGCCTAGCCCATCCCTTATAACTATATAAACCCTCTCCACACATGGAGAGGGTGTTGGTTGAATGCATTTTCTCTCATTTCTTATGTGTGTTTTTTGGTGTATTCTCCCTTCTACTTCTCTCTCTAGCTTTCTCTCTCTAGTTTCATAGTGTGTGTGAAATTACAATTCCTTCACTTTTCAAATTTTCGTTTTAGTACCTTCCACAATGCTGGATCATTAGCTCGATCTTGAAGGCTTCTTTTCATCTTGAAATACAGTTTTTGTTAAAGATCAACAGATGAAGTTGTTTCGATTGAAGTGGTTGTGGTAGGATGAACTTGAATAACATTACTTTGCACGTAATTCTTGAAAAGTTCTTCGATAATCTTTAGTGCTTGTGCATTAAACTCTTGAGAAACAAGATCTGGTACTTCTGAACCAAAAGCATCATGATCTTCAATTATTGTTGCAGCAATGCATGACTTCAAGTTATTTTCAATCAAATTCTTAGTAGCTTTTTTAGCGAGTTGTGATACACCCTGATGAAGAACTTGATTAACTTGCTTGTGAGTTTTCCAGAACTGTTTAGTTGTTGCACACTTTCGTTCCAAGTTCTGGATCATATACCCTTGACGTCTACACATCCTGTGAAGTGCACCTAGAAGATGACTGTACTTATTGGAAATTCGTCGTTTGGAGTGTGTAGTGTTAGATGTAGTTATGGTTGGGAGTGGTACAATATTCGTCAATTCCTGAGTTATATTCTTATCCGAAGATAAGATTGTCCTAGGGGATCTAGGTGTTGTGGGAATTGGTGTCTACGTCTCCTCAATCCTAGTCTCCAAACTACCCATCTCACCTCCTTCCTCCTCATCTACCTTCTCGTTATATTTGTCATCATCATCATCAACATGTTATGGTTTGTCCTTATGACTCCCGGGCTCTAACCTATCCTCATAGTCATCATCATCTTTGTTTCCTTCAACTACTTTTTGTTGTCTAATGGTTATCTTTAATGATTCATGTGGTGAACTTGATTCTCTAGCACTCTGCTTCCTCTTCTTCCCCTAAGGACTAGCAGTAAGGGTAGGTGTCCTATGGGCTTTAGGTGTAGACCTATGCGTTCCTTGGGTAGAAACAACCGTTTGCGGTTGATTCATTGGAACATCTACATTCATAAACACCGTCTCATACTCCTTAAAGTCATCAGTGGCATGAATCTCCTCAGTCAGAAACACATTCAGAATCATCATCCCTCGAACAAGCACATTCCCAGTAGTATATACACTAACCAATAGAATATCATCCTTGATAGAATGATAATCCTCTTCAATCCTTTGAGGAATGTCTGGAATGTCTTCATCAAATCAGCAATTATGAGCTTGATGAATCGAGGATACTGGATGGATCCTTCTTCTTATTCACATTGTTCGTGAAATCCCACCATAGAAGAGCAGCATAATCAACATTTGTTCAGTTGATCACGACATGAAACAGTTGAAGAATATTGATCTTTGTCTGATCATGTCCAGATGTTCTTGTGGTTAAGCAGCGGTTGAACACCTTGAACATTGTTTGCCTTGGTTGAGCTAGATTTTTTATGTAGAAGGCGCTCACTTTATCAACCACACCTTGATAGCCAACACTGTTCATGAAAACTTCAATAGTTTCAATGTTGACTGGTGTGACAAATGGATTTTCAGGAGTTTCCACATGCAAATGAAGAATGTCTTGGAACATATCCACTGTGTAAATAAACTCTTGAGTATTCAGCATAAACTTGATCGTGTCTTCAGGACCAGGTACTTTGCTAACCGTCCTCCAGAATTGTTGTAAGTACACAACAGGGACATCAGCAATAGCAGTTAAAGCATAGCTTAGTGAATGATCAAGTAGAATCCGCCTAACGATCTTGCATTCAGGAGAGCATGGAATACTCTGCAACACCGCGTAATTGTTGCATCTCCCAATTATATGAAATCTTGGAACAAGTTGAGCAGCTGGAATTACTTGTTGAGCCATGTGGAATACTATATGATGACATAAAGTGATTAGTGAAATGAGATAAAGTTTATGTAATCCACATTTATATAAAAATTTTGTCTCTTTCCACTCTGTCTGTTTTATATGCTCTGGCAATTCTTTTTGAGCATATTCTGACCATTTTCTTTCTCATGTTTCAATTCTTGCTTTTTCGGGCACATGTCATACGCTTTATTCGTCTTTTTCTTTTAATCTCATTTTGTATGCTCTAGCATTTCTTTTTCGAGCATACTTTGATTTGCTTTTTCGCGTATGGATTTTATCTCTCTTTCTATTTTGAGTTTTCTCACCAAAAAGCATTTGTGAAATGATACTCTTTCAAGAATAATAAGAATATACTCTGATTTTAAAAATACCAATTTGGCAAAAACATAAGTTTGTGACAATTATTTTAATAAATCCAAGTGTTTAAATTTATATTCTTATAAAAATTTTAGTGAAAGAGTACCACTTTTTGTCTACAATTATACGACTTTTTGATTAGATATTGAGATAAGTTTTCCAAAACACAAGTTTTTCAAAGATGTCTGAAAACGATGATTATACAACCAATCTAATGAAACATAAATTGGATGGTCCCTAAGCCACTTACTCCTCATTTTGTTCAATGCAGAAAACGGCCGAAACCATACATGACTTAGACCATTTACCCAATTATAAACAATAGATAGTCATAAATCATTTTTAACGGTTTTTGAAACAATCTTTTTCAAAACTTTAAACTTTTCCCTTTGATAAAACATGAGAAACTTTATGATCACAGACAGTTGAAGCTCCATTTGTATTCTCACTTCATGTTTCTTTTTTTTAAATCATTGATCACTTGACTGAAAAATTTTGTTATGCAAAACCTAATCTTATATACGATATTTGGATGGTCAGTAGATTGCGCAATCCTCATCCTGTTAAATTCAGGAAACGGTCGAAACCGGACACAATCTTCACCATTTGATCCATTTAACAATATAAAATATAAGTCTATAACAATATTTATCATTTTTTTTCGTAAGATGCCATTTTGTTTAACAATTAAGCCCACTTGAGTATCCGTTAAAATTTTTGGCCCATTAATAACCTTGTACGAAACCCAATCTTAAAAGCCCATTGTTTCTTAGGAAACCCATTGATTAAGCCTAAAATATCATTTACGAAACCCATTTGGCCCATTACTGTTCATGAAACCCTTTGATAAGCTTTTACGAAATCAAAACTTGAAATAATTACTTTCGTAAATATTTTTACCAATTGAAAATGATATCCTGAATGATTTTGACTTGTTTTTCAGGTTCTTTATAATCTTATTAACAGTTTAAGCTTGTGCTTATGTCCAAAAGTAATTTTCCAAAGTTACAAAACCTATCATTGTTACGAAACCTAATGATTTAAATCCACAAATGATATTTTCAGTGATCAATCAATCCCAATCATGTCACAAGGCATATATTAACATTTTGCCTCAATCCATTTTACTATTTAATCACTTTGCATATTTACAAAACCCTATATCTAAACGAAACCTATTTCAATCAATTAATATCAACAATTAAGCACAAATAATACAAATAGGACACGTTATCTTACGTTTTGCAATCACAGATAACCAATAAAACGATTTGAACCGTGTTTCTTTGTTACGAAAGCTCAACTTAATCAGAGAATTTATGAAACTTTTTTTTATCAATTTACGAAAGTGATAAGGTTGCGTATGAAACTGTTGTATTTATACTTCCGAAAATGACTTTCCACTTTTGACATTTTTAGTCCTCCAAGTTTCCTTACGTAAGCTATTTTAACCCTACGAAAGTTATCTTTTTGAACTTGTCATTTCAGACCCTCAAGTTTCTTTCGTAAACATTAAACACCCATACGAAAGTTGATTTTTTCATTTTTTTCATTTAAATCCTCAAAATTACTTTTGTATACATTAATTATCAAAAAAATAAATTCATAACTCCCCCTTGGAGTTAAACCCTTTTCCATATCAAACACTTTTGAAGTTAAATTATCGTTTTGAGAAAAAATTTATAACTTTCCCTCGAACAATTATCTACCTTTTTTGAAATTTCTTTCTTCTTGATAAAAATTTATTCAAAATGAAGTGATTTTTGCTTTTGAGAACACATTTTTGTTTTCTGATGATGATTTGACTGAAAACTTTTGAGAACACATTTTTATTTTTTGATGATGATTTGACTGAAAAATTTATAACTCCCCCTCAATAAAATATCTGATTTAATGAACTTTAGTGTAGATAGTTAATTTTGCAGTTTCTGATCATTCTTGACGAAGATGTTTGGAAAATTCAAGGAATTTCATAATCCTCTCCCTCGATAAATGTCTAAATCTTCAAAGAACTTATTCAAGAAGAGATTGTTATTCTTGCCATTTTGCCCCACACTTGATTTTCAAACTTGATGAATTTGAAAGATGTTTTAAAAGGAAATTCATTTGTTTGTGGAATGGAAGTTTTTGATTACACCACATTTTTAGCTAGGGAAAAGGATCATTTTCTAAATGATTTACTCCCCCTCAGTTCATGATACATTGATTTTGCATTTAAAGAACCACTTTTGAGAAATAAAATATCATGCAACTGATAAAAATAGAGAAGATATGTGTTTGTATCTTTAAGTTATATTTTTGTGTTTTTGTATTTTTCAAATTTTTATTTGATTTTTTTTAGTTTTTGAAGAATAGTAAAAAATATTTTTTCTTGTTTTTGAAATTTTTTTAATTTTGTATTTTGTTTTTGAAAATTTTCAATTTTATATTTTGTTTTTGAAAAATATGTACAAGTTGTTTTGATGTATGATCTTGCATTCAAGAAGATAACTTTGCCAGATGTTTCAACTGAGTTGGAGTCATACATCGCATACCAATCCTGTGAACTAAATACTTAAACCTTTCTTTTGGAAGGGCTTTTGTAAAAAGATCAGCAAGTTGGTATTCCGTCCCGACAAAGAAAAGTTCAATGGTACCTTTTTCAACATGCTCCTTGATAAAATGATAACGGATGTTAATGTGTTTTGTATGTGAATGTTGTACCGAATTGCAAGATATGGCAATTGCACTTTGTGAATCACAGTATATTGAAATCTTGTTGTATCGAAATCCATAATCTTGCTGTTGCGTTCTCATCTATATGACTTGCGCACAACATGCAGATAATGATACATACTCAACTTTCGCAGTTGACATTGTTGTACAATCTTGCTTTTTAGACAACCAACTAACTAGCTTATCTCCCAGAAATTGAATTCCTCCAGATGTGCTTTTGCAATTATCATTACACCCTGCAAGGTTTGCATCTGAATATGCAATTAGCTCAAACCCATAATCCTTCGAGTACCATAGACCCATGTTAATGGTTTGTCTTAGATATCGAAAGATACTTTTGACCTCTTTAAGGTGTTTTTTAGTTAGGTGTGCCTGATAATGCGCACATACAAATGTCACAAAGGCAATGTCTGGTCGACTGGCAGTGAGATACATAAGTCCCCCAATTATACTACGATATTTAGTTTGATCAACTTGGGTACCCTGTAAATCTACATCTATTTTGGTTGTAGCCATTGGTGTACAAATGGTATCACATTTTTTCATCCCATGTTTCTTAAGAAGATCCATAGTATATTGTGATTGAGATATAAAGATTTCTCGAGGTGATTGATGAACCCGAAGTCCGAGAAAGAACTTTATTTCACCGATCCTTGACATTTCAAATTATCTTTTATTAATTTATCAAATCTTTTTGAAAACACTGGTTTAGTTGACCCAAAAATTATGTCATCGACATAAATTTGAACTAATAAAATGTCATCCCCGTGTCTTCTTGTAAACAATGTCGGATCGACAATACCTTTTGTGAAATGGTGTTAGATTAAGAATGATGAAAGCTTGTCATACCAGGCTCTAGGGGCTTGTTTGAGACCGTACAAAGCTTTCTTAAGATGATATACGTGGTTCGAAAAGTCTGGATCTACAAATCCATCCGGCTGACGGACAAAAACTTCCTCTTTCAGTAGACCGTTTAGAAATGTCATTTTGACATCCATTTGATAAATAGGAAAGTTCTTGTGAGCCGCGTATGCCTCAAAAATTTTGACAGCTTCAATTCTTGCAACTGGTGCAAAAGACTCCTCAAAATCGATTCCCTCCTCTTGAAGATATCCTTTGGCAACTAAACAAGACTTATTACGAATAACTGTTTTTTCAGCATTAGTCTTGTTTTTCCAAATCCATTTGACTGCGATTATGTTTCTACCAATTGGACATTCGACAAGTTCCCAAACATCAAGGCGTTTGAACTGGTTAAATTCATCTTGCATGGATTCAATCCAGCTAGCATCAAGCATAGCCTCCTTGATATTTTTTGGTTCAATTATACTCACTGTTAATGCGTACATACAAACTTCTGCATCAGTTTGAAGTTAATTTCTTGTCATTATGGTTTTGAGGGATCACCAATTACTGGTTCAATTAGATGATTCTTAGTCCATCTATCACTTAAGCGATGTTTTTGATGAAACTCGTGCATATTTGATGGATCCTGATATGTTGAAGACGACTCAGATTCTTCGAACACAGGAGTTGGAGATGCATTATAGAACACATTTTCATCAAAATCTGCAACGTCTTCTTGAACGAATTCATCGGCATTTTCATTCAAGACTGGAGTGTTTGGTTTAGTGGCAACTTGTTCTGCTGACGAAGATACTATTTGAGGAGCTTCATCTTCTTCAACGAAGATTGAAGATGATAAAGAAGTGTGTTCGTTATCAAGAGTATTTGCAGCGGAATTATCTGACACTTCTTGTGAACTCGTCACATAGTATTCTTCATACAGAGGACTAAACAAATTATCCAAGTCTAATTTTGAAGGTATTGATTATGAATCTTTCGATGAATCTTGAATATTCGTATAGTTCATTATGGGTTCTAAATTGTTGCATTCAGAAGCCATATCTGTGAGTTCATCAAACTTGACATGGATCGTTTCCATTATCTTTTTGGTTCGGCGGTTGTAGATACGAAATCATATTAATGACTCAGAATAACCAATAACGATACCAATGCCAGCCTTCGGTTTTATTTTCCCAAGATCATCACGATCATTTGTTAGATAACAAAGAGATACAAACACATGAAAGTATTGAATATTAGGTTTTCGTCCTCGAATCAGCTCATAAGGAGTCTTATTGTACCGTGTGTGTACAATAGAGTGATTCTGAGTAAAACAAGCGGTAGCAATAACTTTAGCCCATAGAAATTCTAGAGTTTTAGAAAAAATAAGCATTGTTCGAGCAGCCTCGACGAATGTACTATTTCGACGTTCAACTACACCATTTTGTTGAGGCGTTTGAGAAATTGAAGTTTGATGAACAATGCCTAACTTTGCATAAAATGCCGGTAATTTCTTGTTTTTGAATTCGGTTCCAATATCAGTTCGAATTGTCAGAATTTAAGCCTTTAGATTCCTTTGAACTTGGTTAATGAAATCGATGATCATATCTGGAGCCTCATCTTTGGTACGAAGAAAATATACCCAGGTGTACCGAGAATAATATCAACGATCACTAGAATATATTTCTTCCCATTGATACTTACGACCCTCATTGGCACACACAAATCCATATGAAGTAGTTTGAGTTTAGATTCTATGCTTGGAACCAATTTTGGTAGAAGTGAAGCTTTCTTGCTTTTACCTTGTTCACAGGCTGAACATAGGTGATCTTTGTTATACCTAAATTTCAGAAGCCCATCAACTAGATCTATCGATGTGAGTTGATTAATGGTACCAAAATTCAAATGAGAAAGCCTGCGGTGCCATAACCAAGATTTTATTGATGTGGCTCTGGACATTAAGCACACTGGAGAGGAAGCCGCCATCTCAGAAATAGAGATAGTGTAAAGATTTGAGTCACGAGAACCGGTAAGCAAGTCATCACCCTCTAAATTCCAAACATAACACGTGTTTGAATGAAAAGCTACTTTTAAATCTCCATCACAAAATTGTTCGACCTAAAATAAGTTGTGTCCAAGGCCTTCAACATAATATACGTGACATATCGTAAGATTGCCTTGAACATAATCTCCATATCCAACGATTACGGCAAAATGATCATTCCCGAAATGGACTGTTCCCATGAATTTCTCAACGAAATTTCTTAACAGTTGAATGCCAGTCATATGCTTCGAGCATCCGCTATCAACAATCCAAAGGACGAGCTACCTGCATCACATGAAACAAATGCATATGGAAGAGTGGACAGTTTGGCTACCCATTTCTGAGTGGTAACCAGTGTGTTAGATGTAGAACGAACACGGATACGAATCTTTGTTTCACTAGGAAGTGATTGAGCAGTTTTACTCTTGGGTGTCCAATTAAAGCTTTGTTGGTTTTCAAACCATTTTTTCCACTTTCTACTTGTTGTAATTTTTTTTCATGTAAATACTAAGTGTCCTACTTTGACTAGAATCATGAGATAGTAGTACACTAAAGACCTTATTTGTTGCTATTGGGGTTTTAGCAATGCTTAATCTAGATTTCGCAACTACAGAAGTAGCTCCTAAATTCTTAGATTTTGCTGCTATGGGGGTAGTGAATAAGGCTCTTGTTACACTAGAATTTCTAGACAAAGCATAACGAGCAACACATTTTTCATGAGAAAGTAAAAACACATCTTTACCACAAGAAACACAAACAATATTCAAACTGTCTTTTACAGCAGTTACATTCTTGGTATTTAATACACTTTTGTTTGCATGACATAAAGTCAAATTCATTGTTTTACACTTATTAGAATCTATACTAACACTATGTGACATCTTCTAAACATGTGCAGTTGAACTCTTAGCATTAGTGTTCTCAAAGACTCTATTCTTTGATTTGGTGTCCTTAGATTTTTGTCTTCAAACAATATTAGAAGTTTCTACAAGTGTGGAGTTACAAACAATTATGTTAGTATTAGAATTCGGTGTCTGTGTCTTTGTTTTTATAATTCTATACATTCCTCTTGCAAGTACATTCTCATTTTGTGTTTGACCTTGCTCGTTTGTGGATGTAGGATGTGAAATGGCTGGTTTTGACCTATCTACATTGACCTTAGAATTTGACACTTTCTTAGCCTTAATTACTATGTTTTTTGTGTTACACAAAGAAGTGTTTCTGAGGCCTTAGGATTGTCAAACTTAGTGTTCACATTCTTTCCCTTGTCAACAGTTTTAAGCTTATTCTTGAGTTCATATATTGTTATCAAAAGATCTTGATTCTGAGCACACACATCAGCATAAGTATATGTCTTTTAATTAACATGTTCAATCAACTCATCAAGCTCTTTTTTATGTTGAGTCCGTGTTACTTTTTGAATTGAAAAGCTTTTGATATTCAAGTTTGACATTTTCTCTTTCTTTAACAACAGAATCCACTTGAGTTTTTAGCAACACGTTCTCATCATGTATGGTTGACAATTTTGACTTCCAAGAGACGTCACAAGCCATTTTCTCTTTTTAATGTTGTAACTTTAGTTCAAAATCAATACTTTGAGCTTGTGATCGCTTAAAATCATTTTCAAGAATTTTGATTCTCTTGAGTAAATTGGCTTGGATATCTTTAGAGTCTCTTGAACTTTTCTCAAGTTCAGGATTTAACATCTCATTTTTTTATTTTTCAATCAACACATAATTTTGAATTTCACTTGTCAAAGATACTTCTAAAAGTCGACCGATCTCATTTTGAAGAATATTTTCTTTTGAAGATTTTCCGTCAACTTTCTGTTCCATTGATTCAAAAATATTTAACATTTCATGTACTTCTTCAATGAGTTCTTCTTTAAGTTCTTTTAAATTATTTGATAAATAAGCAGACATCGGAATTACATCAGTTTTATAAAACTCTCTTAAAGAATTTTGACTATCAGACATCCATCTTCGTTGTCGGTCTTCTAAAGGAGTATTATCAATCCTTGTCCATAAACCATTAATTGCCACACCCAGTGTGTCAAGCATTTTTAACAATTTACTCTCTTTAGGAATTTTTGGATTTGGTAAATCCGATGTGACTACTTTTGACACAAAACTATTAGTAGAAGTAAAAGGAATTAAAAAATATGTTTGTTCCATAGAAAAGTCTTGTTGGGGTACAAATATTTCATAAAGCGCATTTAATTTTGCATAGTTAATTTGAACCATTTTGTTTGTTATTTTTAATTGACTTTCTTTCCCATCTATTGACCCATTTTATAAACAATTCAATCATGTGAACTCAGTTTTTCTTCAAGATCACAAATATCTTCAAGATACCGATTTTATCGTTCTTTAAAAGCCTTTTTAAGTAACTGAGTTTCATGTTGAATTATTATCTTTTCCTTTTCAATTTTTAAAAAAGTCACTTTGAATGTTATCTTTTTCTTTCAAAATTCTCTCAATGGTGTTCTTATCATTCCGTAATTCACGTTCCAACTCTTCACATGTTTCTTTATATTTTGAACATTGAAGTGTTTTTTACTCAAACATTTTGACCCGATCCTTACACGTCTCAAGCTCCTTTTGTAGCAACATCTTTTGCTTTTTAAGCTCATTGTTTAATCTTTTTTGATTTTCAGCTTCTCTTTGAACATCATATACTAGCATTTGAATTTTATGATATTCTTCATGATCATTTGAATCATTGTCGAATGTGCCACCATTATTATCCACATATGGATCATCAAATATGATATTAGAATCAATTCGATCATCATTAAATGTTTAAATAATAGTTTTACGTTTCTCATGAAACATTTGTTCATGAACATTGGATGAAGCATTTACCTCACTGACAGCCTTTGCATCATATGATGGCACAGTCTCAGCATTACCATCAGTTGGTTGAATTCGAGCCATCAACATAACTGCAGCAGTTAACTCTTCCATAGTTTCTTCATCATATGAAGTGTTAAGCATGAAGTCATTTTCTTCGTTGTTGAGGTTGCTTCCGGCTTCATCTTTCATAGCTAACAACATTTGTTCTCTGAAATACTTTGCATCATGAACTCTTGGTTCTGACAACCATGAGCATAGTTTCATTTTTCATTGCAGTTATAACACAGAACATTTGTCTTTCCTAGAGTTGACTCAGTTCATGGAACACGCTAAATAATCTGATTGTTGTCATCATTTCCATTTCCTGCATTAAACGCTTGATTCTTGCTTTGTCTCCCTGCATTCTTATTACCATTGCCACCATAACCTACATTCTTGGTTTGTATGTCAACTTGACCATCCTGAATCATAACTTGATTCCTTGTGTTTGATGAAATAAGAAGACGATTATTGGTAGGTGTAGAGAACTTTTGAGTGATTGCTCGAGCTAATAACATCATGGCAGTTGTAAGCTTGTCCTCTTAAGAATCCCCTTGTAACTCCCCTTGATATTCATCCTCATAGTCAACAACTGATGAAGGATGTGTGACATAGTATGGTTGTAGTGAATAAGAAGAATTTGCATGAGATTGTGATGAAGAAGCATTGGAATGAGCAATAAAGGCTAATGGATCATGATTCTTGGCAGCTTTCTTTGCTTTGGATGCTAGAACATGTGGTTTAAATTGTACTAAAGAATCATATAACATATCAAAAGAACCCGTCTCCCCAGTTTGATTATGACGAACCATGGTGACATATTTGCTCCATTTGGGTTGTAAACAATTGAGAAACTTGGTGTTTGAGTAACACTAAAATAGGACAAACATTATTACGACCCATAATATTCACAAGAGTTGTCAATCTTTCATACACGGATTATAACGATTCTACTTCTTTTACTGCAAATTTGTTAAATTCATCCATAAGACGTGAGTGTCTTACATGGCTAGTAACATTAGAACCAAACATCAGCCTCTTAATTCGTTCCCACATTTCCTTAGCATTTTTACATGCATCCATTGAATTATATATATCATTTGGTATTGCTTAAAGAAGATAGTTCATGACTTTTACATCAACAATGTATTGCTTCTTGTTACCCTCAGTCATTTTGGACAATGGTATAAGTATTTGTTTCATAGTACCGATTATGTTCACAGCATCGTCTGGATCAGGAATTATTGGCCTCACATAAGGTCCATTTTGAATTGAATTCCACATTCGTTCCCCTTCTTCAAGTTTATTATCCAAAAACCTTCTGAATCTACTTTCCCATGGAATATAATTCCCTCTTTTAAGCATTGGAGGTCTTTCATTAGCTCCCGAATCTGCTAAAGTTTGTTAATTTGAAGTAGACATGTTGTTTTAAATGTTTACAATGCAAACTTGGATCATTTTAGAGATAAAGTCTTGTAATCGTGAATTGAACGAGCAATAACAACATTGTCTTGTATTAAAATGAAATAACTTTGAAGAAACGAAACCTTGATTTGTTACGAAAGTCTAAGTAACACTTGAGCCTTGTTACGAAACCGAAAGTGTGAGATACGAAACCTATGAAACATTATTACAAAACCCCAAAACTGTGTTACAAAACCTTTTCCAACTATGAATACAATGTTACGAAACCTCTGTTACGAAACCAAGTCTTACGAAACCTCAACTGTAATACGAAACCTTCTTTACGAAACCCTCAATTAAGAAACTGTGTTATGAAACCTTCCTTATGAAACCTGTGATACGTAAGCTTGAAGTACGAAACAAAAACAAGTATTTGATATGAAACCTCTTGTTTACGAAACCATAAAGGGAAAATAGAAATGAAAGGGAGAAGTAAATTACAACAAATGCAAAGTCTTGTATAAATACCCTTCCTAGATGGGTATTTATGCTTATTGCATATCTTATTCTATTTTCATAACTTTAGTCAAACATTGGTCAACATTACTTAACTTTGACCAAGATAGACTTTATTACATTATAATTACTAATAAAACTATAAAACTAATCAAAACTATACAAAGACTAATTTATTAATAATAAACGCGTTTCTTGAACCTAACAGTTCTGTTGGGTCTATGTGTTCAAATGATTGCGTTCTTAGCAATGGTAAATTAATACATGCTAACTTAACACACTCTAAGTAGGTTTGATGGTTTGTGATTCTTCATCGAGAAAAATGTAAACATTCCAACTTGGTAAGTGATTGCGGTGGTTGCAACGCAGAACAAGAAAAGAAAAGGAGTTTTACAACCCTCATAGGCAGTGTACCTAACCGTTGTAGTATAGTATGGGCAAGACTCGGGGGTTATTATCATTCTCTTGGCGAATAGTTTGGGTAGGCTCAAATTGTATATTCACTAAGGTCTAAGGGTTAAAGGAAGATTATTTTTGTATTTTTCTATTTTTTAGAAAGCAAATAAATCTTGAGTTTTAAGAGGGGGTTGATTAAATTAATAAGTTAAACTACTCCTAATATGCCAAGAAAGTAAAAGATGGTGGGGGAAAATACCTCATATGCGTATAACAAACAGTGTTTACCTATCATGCACTACTCCGTAGTTGTCTTCTTAGATTTTATTGCCCGTCACCCTCGTAATGTAATGTGTAAGGATTTATTAATTCAAACACTTAACTCGGAATCTACCCAAAGATGATATAGATATGAAGATCTAATCAGAGGTATCCTGTAACCTAGCGGTGTTTTCCTAGACGTCTATGCTATGCAATTTAATAGCTAGTTTTCTAACCCCTAACGTGCACACTATTAACAAGAAGAAATAATAAAAGATCTAACAACTATGTTTCATGCAATCATAAGCAAACACAATTAAATTTATCTAAGCATGTTAATTTAAACCGAAGAACAATTAATCAAACAATACATAGACATATTGAATGATTAAATGGGTAAAAGAACTTCACTTCAATTAAACATGGAGTATGAGTGAGTACAAAAAGGCTTAAAAACCCTAAAATTCGACCACAATGGCTGCTACAAAGACACTACATTTTTCCTCTTTAAAATATGAAAAATAAGGTTTGTATATATAGAGTTTGGGTCCTGAAGTCGTCCCTTAGAAATCCTGACGTCGTCTCTTAGAAATCCTGACGTCGTCAGCCCGCTGAATCTTCTATGGGCTTCTTTAGGTCGACTACCTTGACATCGTCACAAAAGGTTGTGACGTCGTCGCCTTGAAACTTTGACGGCATCAGAGGAAATCCTGACGCCGTCTCCACGCATTGTAAATCCAACTCTTGTGTCTTCACCCTGTTTCTTCCTAAATCGAGCCCAAGTCGCATGCTTTTCCTTCCAATGCTTCCCAAATGCTAAAATATAAAAAAGAAATGATTAAGTACAATATTTGCGGATATTTGCAAGATTTTGGAGGTTAAATGACCTTGAAAAGTGTATAAAATGACACCTCATCAAATACCCTTGCACTTGGGATTTGCTTGTTCTCAAGCAAATGGGTTTTCTACCTAGTAAATAGCAAAGTCGGGGGCATTTAACCTACTCGATAAAGATAATTTATGGCACAACCGGATTAACCTCGTAATTAAAAGCATAAAAATTATATACTAACACCTCAAATTAGTGTTTGGATTCTCTCTTTCTCTTGGTATAATTATGAATTATAACATTTATAGGAAACGAGAAAACTAAAGACTCACTACTTGTCCTAGTATATAGATTACCATTAGCTTGATAAAGGATTAAAACCTCCACCGCTTTGGCGTAAGCACCCAAGAATTACTATCAAATATGTCTTTTAAAGGGTTGTAACATTAGGTGTAGGGTAAAGGAAACACGGCTGGGATATAGGGGAATTTTGACCGGTGGCAAGCTAATTATCTACAAGAATACATGTAAATGGCGTTGCTAAGCCAAAACTCAACGAAACTAGGACAAATATACAAAACTCTACATCAAACTCTGTCTTTTTCTTTTATTGACATAAACATAAGCAAGATGGTAGCCCGTATACTCTAACATATCTTTTTGTTTTTTTTTTGTTTTTTATATACACTTTTGCCCTACCATCTGCTGAATATAAATAATAATATACATGACTTGGGGCTTATAGTTGCACCCCTACACTTGACTTTTTAATACTTGTAGGATCCCGTTAACACTTCACTTCATACAATCGATCACGAAATTGGAACTAGAAATGAGAAAGAGAGAGTTGTTCTAGAGAGAGAAACTAGAGAGAGAATTGAGAGAGAAAAGAGAAAATATATTTTAGATATTTTGAACAACTTACTTTTCCAAGTGGAAAAGTTCCTTATATACCCCGACACTTAAAAGTGATGCGCGGGATATTTAACTAGGACCCGGGCTCGGGTTTTGCTTGGGATTAAACCCGAAACATATACAATATTAGATTAACTATCGAGCCCGATTCCCGATACTTTCCTATTACAACATTAACTAATTAAAGACCGAAGCTCCATCGTAGAGTGACCGAACTTCCTTGTTCGACTCAATAAATTGAGGCTAACAATCTCCCCCAAAGTGAGGTCTTGAACACGGGAACGAGCTTCCTTTATTGACTCAATAAAATTGAGGCTAACAATCTCCCCCTCAGCCCCGTATTAGTCATTATGAACTCCTTCCGAAGAGATCAGTGAGATTCTTTTGCTCGTTAAAAGCTCGAGTTGTTCTTGGTATTTGTCGTCGTTGATTGTTTATGCTGATAGGATCATCCAGCCCCGTTACTCCATAACACCCCCAAATACTACTAGCCGACTCCTCGAACACTCAGTCACCCACATAAACTTTTAAGCTTTGTGCGCGAGAGGGTGGCGCTTGACAGCACGTCTGTAGGCCAATCTTGCATCTTTACATTGTGACCAACATGCAGCATAAGTGTTCGAATCTCTTTTACACTTCTGTTGAGCGAGAGCGAGAGTGCCAGAGAGAGTGAATTATTTGCGTGATATCGTGAGCGTTCTAGATAGTAGTCTTCGAATGGAACAATTTGATGGCGATTGGATGTTGCCGTTAAATCTCTTATATATATCATCGCGCGAACCATGTTGAAATTAGGTATTTTCGTTATGATAACGAGAAAATTGATTGGGGGTGAAGAACACTTATAGTAAAGGTTGATAGGAGCGTTAGAGCCTCTGCGAGAGGTATACACGAGTATCTGTGAAGCGCTGATAATATGTGAGAGAGGTGAGGTGAGAGTGAGAGAGATGGCGTGGATGATGTGTCATGGATAAACGCGGGTACTCCTATGATTGTAGAATGGTGCGAAAGATAACACAGTGAGGATCGCAGAAGAGGGTAAACACATAGCGAGAGTGGAGTGATGTGTATGATAATTTCGCTCGAGTCGAGCGCTCTATATTGGCGTTGTTCTTGGTGGATCTTAGATATGAGGAAGAGCGAGAGTGCGAGTGTGAGTTCACCAAACCTAAATAGGAGCGAAGATATGTTACGTGTGAGGGTCTGAGAGTGGGAAAAGGGAGGTTGAGGGGGAGGAGTGGTCTTTGCGTGAGCGGGAAAAAAAAATAATGCTCACAGCGCGCGTCACTAGACGCTGTTGTATGGTGACTTGCGTGATGTGAATAAGTAGGGGATGTATTGATGGGTAGAGAAGGTTGTGTTTGTTGTTTAGATTTATTGTGTGCATTGGAATTTTGTATGGGGTGAAATATTGAATACGGAGGGGTAAAAAATATTTGGTGGTTGGTTGATAGGAGATTAGAGTGGTGATTGGGGGGGTGTAATGAGTGGATGGGGAAAAAGTGTATAGTATTATTGAGAGAGTTGTTTATTGTGTTTGGGGGGTGTATGGAAGGGTTTATTAAATTGATGGGTGTTGGTGGGATTGATGATAGAATGTGAGGGGATTGGAATTGATTAGGGGGGAGGATACTAATCATAAAGGGAGGAGAGAAAGGTTGGGTAGGAGGGGGGTATAAAGGGTTAATGTATGTGAGGGGTTGGAGATTAAAGATTGATGTAATTTAGATGGTAGTTAAAGGGGGGATGGGGGAAGGGTTATATTAGGTGGAATGTGGAAATGTTGATGGTGAGAATTGGTGTAAGTTAGGATTGGATTAGGTTGTGAATGGTTGAACCCTCCGGTCGAGTGAGGTGAGACGATAGATTATTCCTAAACACCACCTTATGACTTCAGAATCTCATGAAATTAAGATTTGTTAGGTAATATCGAATCGGGGAACCATAAAACCTTTTTCAGCACATTGAGTCAATTAGATTCATATTTAATAACATTTTTTTCTCCCCTTATTTAATAAATAAAACACTTAGTTTTTGGAAATACCTTATGATTAAAATATATCTTGAAAAATCTTGGGAGAAAATATGGTCAGATAAGAGAGAGTGTGCGCGCGCGAGAGAGAGTGGACAATGTTCTATTGAATACATAAGAATGGTCGTTGATTGATAATCCAAGAACCATTAACTACTTTGAGGGTTTCACTCAAATCTCTATACTCCCCCGGGTGGGCGCGAGAGGCAGTGAGGACCAAATTGAAAAATTGTGTCTTTAGGATAACATTGTGAGGGTTGGATGTGTGATCACACAATTTTGGAAAGAATATGAAATTGTCATACCGAGAAATTTCTTAAAAAATTGTGTTCACTTTTTGAAAAACCAAATGTTAGAGGCTTCCTTCTAACAGGTAAGGGTAAGCGCAACTGAAACGTACACTTTCTTTTGTTCTGTGAGTGAAGATATTGACTGCTTGTACGGAACAATGCTCAAGACCCGAGAAACGTTAATTTTCTTGTTGTGAGATAGTATAAACCTTCTTTATTTGAAGTCCGGGTTATGTACTGAGATTTGCACCTAACCCTTTAGAAAAATTAGAATGACATGTTTGAAACTATTTGCAATCTCCGCTCGAATCTTTCATTTACACACCCGTGTCAATGTTAATCGACATTTCTAAGCACGTAAATGTTATCTATTCCAAAAGACATGTCGAGAAGAATCTTTTTGGAAATTTTCTGATTTTCTGATTTTGTATTATTTACCTGTTGTCCTCAGCATTGCTATATGATGGTGGAATAGTAATTCCAACTATTGTCTTGATGTAGTTGTCTTGACTGCTAGAGGAACAACTTTTAGAACCAGCTTTGAACTTGATGGTTCATTGCTGTGGTCTTGAATTCCGAGTTCTGAACGGTTATGATCATAAGTCATTTGATGAAGAACGAGGCCTGAACTGATGTGAACAGACGTCATTACCATGAAGACCGAGGCTTGATCTGCTGCGATCAAACGTCTTTTGAACATTAAGGAATGGGGCCTGAAGTGTTATTTTCAGCAGACACCATTTTGTGATCATCAGATCAAAATTCCTTGAAGCCCTATTTTCTGAGATATCTTTCTTTTTCGCAACCAAACTCTGAGTCCTTCCTCCGTAGATTGAACGTTGTACATGTACTTATGTGATACCTGCACTAGACATTAAGAGACTTGTTCGCTTTCACATATATTGGTTAGGCGATATCTGCATTTATACCATTTGGGGTTCACTTCCAACCTTTGTTTGTGCTAGAGGCGAATTTCTTTCCCTGTTGAACCCATTAAGACAAACAGTCATGAGATTCTACTCATTGGTTGCCACCTACGACAAGATCAAGGACCTTGTATTTTCACATGCACAGTGGTGATTTCTTTTTAGATTTGAAAACCTATGTCCTTTTTGGGATCTATCTTTTTGTTGTCGTTGCAACTGTTACTTCTTTACGGTTTGTTTCTGTTTGTTGCCTTATTGATTGAGAGGGCCGGGAGGGGGAGGAAGCACTAGCGAGTTGACTTTCTTTCAGGAATTTTATACAAAGCGTCCATATTTGGCCATTAAAGACACATTTCCTGACACTTGAGCAAGACAAAATGTTTGAGTCAGAAAAATTTCTAGGATCCTAAGAGTGTACATATGTCTTTTTCTTAGGCTTCCTCTAGTAGTGATTCTGAACAATGTCGTTTGACTATACCGAGATTGAGCTGTGCAATCATGTGATGAGGTTTTGCAGGCAGATCTCTTCCCTTATCGCAAAAACGATGTGTAGTTGACTTGGTTTTTTGACAAGGTTCGTTGCTCATCATCAAACTTGGGAGTCAAACCGTTTTTGAAATTCTAGGCCTTTCAGACCTTAAACGCGTCGGTTGTCTAACAACGAATTGGTTTTGAGTGTGTTGTCCAACCAGTTTTGCCCCCGTCACCCTCGTAATGTAATGTGTAAGGATTTATTAATTCAAACACTTAACTCGGAATCCACCCAAAGATGATCTAGATATAAAGATCTAATCAAAGGTATCCTGTAACCTAGCGGCGTTTTCCTAGACGTCTATGTTATGTAATTTAATAGCTAGTTTTCTAAACCCTAACGTGCACACTATTAACAAGAAGAAATAATAAAAGATCTAACAACTATGTTTCATGCAATCATAAGCAAACATAATTAAATTTAGCTAAGCATGTTAATTTAAACCGAAGAACAATTAATCAAACAACACATAGACATATTGAATGATTAAATGGGTAAAAGAACTTCACTTCAATTAAACATGGAGTATGAGTGAATACAAAAGGGTTTAGAAATCCTAAAATTCGACCACAATGGCTGCTACAAAGACACTACGTTTTTCCTCTTTAAAATATGAAAAATAGGGTTTGTATATATAGAGTTTGGGTCTTGAAGTCGTCGCTTAGAAATCGTGACGTCGTCTCTTAGAAATCCTGACGTCGTCAGCCCGCTGAATCTTCTATGGGCTTTTTTAGGTCGACTACCTTGACATCGGCACAAAAGGTTGTGACGTCGTCGCCTTGAAACTTTGACGGCTTCAGAGGAAATCCTGACGCCGTCTCCACGCATTGTAAATCCAACTCTTGTGTCTTCATCCCGTTTCTTCCCAAATCGAGCCCAAGTCACATGCTTTTCCTTCCAATGCTTCCCAAATGCTAAAATATCAAAAAGAAACGATTAAGTAGAATATTTGTGGATATTTTCAAGATTTTGGAGGTTAAACGACCTTGAAAAGTGTATAAAATGACACCTCATCAAATACCTTTGCATTTAGGAATTGCTTGTTCTCAAGCAAATGGGTTTTCTACCTAGTAAATAGCAAAGTCGGGGGCATTTAACCTACTCGATAAAGATAATTTATGGCACAACCGGATTAACCTCGTAATTAAAAGCATAAAAATTATATACTAACACCTCAAATAAGTGTTTGGATTCTCTCTTTCTCTTGGTATAATTATGAATTATAACATTTATAGGAAACGAGAAAACTAAAGACTCACTACGTGTCCTAGTATATAGATTACCATCAGCTTGATAAAGGATTAAAACCTCCACCGCTTTGGCGTAAGCACCCAAGAATTACTATCAAATATGTCTTTTAAAGGGTTGTAACATTAGGTGTAGGGTAAAGGAAACACGGCTGGGATATGGGGGAATTTTGACTGGTGGCAAGCTAATTATCTACAAGAATACATGTAAAAGGCGTTGCTAAGCCAAAACTCATCGAAACTAGGACAAATATACAAAACTCTACATCAAACTCTTTCTTTTTCTTTTCTTGACATAAACATAAGCAAGATGGTAGCCCGTATACTCTAACATATCTTTTTGTTTTTTTTTGTTTTTTATATACACTTTTGCCCTGCCATCTGCTGAACATAAATAATAATATACATGACTTGGGGCTTATAGTTGCACCCCTACACTTGAGTTTTTAATACTCAATAAACTAAACTAGCTAGTGACCCGAATTGAGAGGGATCAACAAAACATGGAGAATATTAAACAAATATGGGGGGTAATGACTTAACTTTTCTTCCCCATTTCTCCATATAATAAAAACTACCATGAATCCCAATCGTCACAAAACTGTGTACAATAACAATAGACTCGACTTAGCAACCATGTAATCAAGTAAACAATTAACTAGGGTTAAACAAATATGATAACAATAATGTACTAAAAATGAATACATACAAGGAAGGCTAAGACGATTTGGGTGTAACATTTTTGGTGGGGTGTAAACAAATTTTAACTACTAAATAATTCAGAATAGTCTATTTAGGAATTCCTTCATCCAAAGAAATCCCTTTTCGGTCGTCCCGAAATACTTAATAGAAGAAAACGAAAAAGATAGGCTCAGAGGCATGTACTAGGATTATCGCTTACTAAAAATGAGTGCATAGTAAGGGTGTGGGGGTAGTTATTTGATCGAGGAGATCATTATAACCATAACAAATACAGGCTAAAAACAAGGGTTATCCTAATGCCTGTTATCACTTAGTAAATCCTAGTCACACGAATTCGATCTCACTAGCAGTCTCGGGATGAATCACTAAAGCAAGTTCTAGAATCTATAATACTACCGGTACACTCTCATAAGCATTAAAAATGAATGCTTTTATTCTTAAAGATCTAGGGGCGAACCTTATTACATTTTTTTGGTGGAATTTTCAAGTGGTAGGGTTTTTATGCTAGTCATATAACTCCTATCCATGAGACGCTTCTAATACTACAGTTTCACCGATATATGCCATAAATTTTTATAAAATTTAGGCCAAAATCACCGTTCTAAACTATGTATTCGTATATTACACATCTTTTTTAAGAACAAAGCAAATGAAAATGAAATAAAAGTTTCTAAAGCTTTTATTACCCCCTACACTTGTTTTGAACATTGTCCCCAATGTTCGATGAGTACCCGAAAAATGAATAAAGGGAAGATAAATAAAGAGCGATACAAACAAATACTCCCCTGGTTTGCTCAATATCAGAGAAGAAACAAGATAAACCAGCTAAATCGTCATCTAATAATCATCCAAGTGAAAATCCAATGAACTTTCGGACTCTCCTCATCTAATATAACCTGCGAATCAAAGACAAAGACAACTACACCAAGAGTAAAATCGACAGAAAATAATATACAACCCTATTAATCATAAATTAAAATCCTAAGCAATGTTTTAAAAATCACGCCTAAGGCGCGCCTACTCCCTAAATCCCTTGAGGCTCCAGCCTTTGGGATTTTTTTGGATCGAGGCTCACAACATGCATAAATCCCATAAAAATCGCAGCGCCTTAGGATTTTGCGCCTTGGGACTAGTCACGCCTAGCACATGTAACGGGTTTTGGGCCTTTTTATCTTAATATTGAGACACAAATACAAAATCACATGGGCCTTTATATATAATCTACTAAATAATAACCCTAACAAAGAAAATTAAATACATACAACACAGTAAAACAAGCGCCTCTAATTTTCTTCATATTCCTCCATTTATTCAACTTCTCTTTTTAATTTGACACATATGTAATCACTTCACGTCATATGTATATTGTCTACTTTTTGAAGAGGCTTGTTGCAAGTCACAAATAAAAAACTTAGATCCAATGATGCGAGTCGAACTATAATATTATGAGGATGTACCAGCAAGGAAGGGTCAAAGCCACGTAGACGAGTCAAACTATAATCTTAGATCTAGTGATGGTTATGCTAGTTCAAGCTCAAGGGGAAGGGAAAAGGGAGGGTCTAGTTCTAGACAAAACCTTTGGATGAAGATGTCGACAAGAATTGAGAAACTAAAGAAGAAGATGTCAAGGAGGATGAATATGATCACAATAAGGAGCGATACACATTTGAAGATGATGATGACGATGGGGAATTTGACGACTTAGATTGAAGTCTCTTAATTTGTTTCATCAAGTAGTTTCTTTATGAAATATTATCACGATAATGTGGCATTATGCTTGAATATTGATACGTTGCTTCACTTGCTTGCTTGATATTTTTTGTTTAAATGTGAGCTTTGTTAGATGTATTAATTATTAAATATCTCAAATTTTATTTTTTTTTATTCAATCCGCATAAAAGTGTGACATATGTCATAAAACAAATTAGTGTATTTAGTGCCACTCATATTTATGAATCCCGCGCTTTAGTATGCGCCTCGCCTCAAGGCTCATTGACCCCCTTTGCGCCTTAGTGCACCTTGAGACTTTCAAAACATTGATCCTAAGAAAGCAATAAAGATAGAATGTTAGTACTAATGTAATCGTGGCTTTCTAAAAAAAATTGGAAAATTAAAAATTTTGTAAATTAAACAAAAATACCTTTTCAAGATTTTGAAAAATGAAAATTTCTTTTGCTGACGCCGTTAGGATTTAATCCTGACGCCGTCTCCACACACTGTGAAATTTTAATTCTTCGTTTTCTAGAAAAATGTCTACAAACATATCCTATTAATGATTTCCTGGAAAAATTTACTACATAGGCCACAAAAACGGTTAGTACAAACATATGACTCAAAACAAACAAATAAAACATGAAAGTGTGAATTTAACTAAACTATCTATTTTACATGTTTGAAATGGTTCTTAAAAACCAAATGTTTTCCCCTACGCTTATTTTATGTATAATGCCTTTGATTGTAATTAAGACGAAGTTAAAGACAAAACAAAGCATGATCACTGATGTGTGTTTTCTACAAGCTTTAAATTTATAATAACTAGAAATACTGATTTTGACTAAAAACACAACATTCGGGCAAGTATACCCTATTCGAGTGTAATATAGTATTGGGTAAGTCCAGGTCGTTCCACGAGATTTGTAGCAATTCACATATTGTTTATCAAGTAACAAAGCTAATTGATTGTCACGGATCAAATAGCCAAAACGTGTGTATAAAGTAAGCAAGAAACAAGACATGATCCACATAACATAATAGATATAGATAGAGCAAGACTTTATATAAACAAAGCATACAAGTCATATATGATGGGTAATCATAATAACAAGCATATCTACCAATGATAACATAGAATCCTTTCGGCCTATATACTACATCATCACTAGTGCATTAAGAGTGGTTTATATCAAATATGCATATATATGAATTCCTCCCAACCCGGTCGGTCAACATAAGGAAAGGTCTTAAACATTATTCTACTTAGGTTGTTTATCAATTTACCACACCATTCTCACAAGCATGATATTGATTCATATGGCCAACATGATTCAAAATATATCAAGGCAATTAATCCTTTCGGCCTATTTCAATTGCAAGATATATCAAAAGATAAACAATGATCCAAGTAAAATAACATCGAATTTATAAACATGTATATTCATAAATCATAGCAAAATCATCTAAATATTATTCATGTTTCACATATAAGAAGCAAAGTAACAATACCAATATTTCGACTACAACAACCATCAACCCAAAACTAGTAGTTCCATGATCAACCAACAACCAAATGCTACTAAGATAACCCAAAATATACCAAGTAACTTCTGGAAATCCACAATATATCACCAAATGGAGTGTTTGGTAAAAAGGTTTATGGTGATGATCTTAAGAGAATTTGGTGTGAATCCTCCAAGAATCAAAGTGATAAGTTTTAAGGTTATAGAAATGGATAGTATATGATCTAAATATGGTGTAGAACTTCTGGAAACAAGTGTTTTAGTAGTGGTTTATGGTGGAGAGTGGTGGTAGCATAGAGGTTTAGAGGGGTGTTTGGATCATTGGATCCTAAGATCCTCACCACTCCTTCCTCCTCTCCAACTGACTTCTAGAAAGTATGTGTGTTATAAGAGTTTCTATGAGAGATGTGTATGATATGAGAGGTAAAAGGGCTTTATATAGGCTTTTTCGGGGCCAAAGTGCTCCCCACTCGCATAAACGTGCGCAACACTTTATGAGTTAATGCACTTAGCATTGAATTGCATTTAATTTTCTTAAATTTTTGTTCAGATGGAAAAGTGCGCCGTACTTTTTTACAAGTGCGCCGCACTTGGGGCAATTTCAGCTCTTGGACCAAAAATCAAAGTTGTAGATAATTCAATTCCGCTTTCGGGGCCACTTGAATCAACTAAAACGGTGTTAGAAATACGAAAAAGTGTCGGTCACTACCAATATAATTAGTCATAGCTCGTAGTAAGTTGTTAAGTTAAGTTAGAAAGCTAATCGGGCCAAAGTTACATTGTAAGCCCATGCCACAAGCCCATGGACGGTTAGCTAGGCATATATAAACCCTCTCTATTGCTTGGAGAGGGTGTTGGTTGTTCATTTATCATATTTTCACTTAAGCTAATATTATCATTTTTCTTTCTCTCTCTAAGTGTTCATCCAACCACCTCTCTCTCTCTAAAACTCTAAGTGAATCATTCCATACTTGTGTTAAGATTATTCTACAATTGGTATCAAGAGTCAGGGGGTGTTTGTGAAGGTTGTGTGTGCGTTTGTTACTCATTGTAGTCGCGTAGTTTGGTTCGAAATTTTCAAAGAAGTTTTCACTTTTTGAGGGTTTTAAAACTATAAAGATCATAACTTTCTTTCTTAGTTATCTTAGTATAGACTAGAAGTACAAGAAAATCTTTCAAAAACCATTAAAAATATCATCTTTATGAGTCTTTTTGGTTAAAAAGAGGGTTTTGTACCAAGAATCTTGATTTTAATTTTTTCGTGTCAAAAACGTTAAAGTTTGTGCTTTTAAGGTTATAATAGTCTTAGATAGTTAAGTTGTACAAGAAAAATCAGGTAAAACGTCAAAAAGTGAGTCTTTTTAAGATTTTTGATTTTTGAGTTTCGTAGTGTATTGGGCGATTTATACGTGTCTATAGGCGATTTATACGTGCTTATTCCCTTAGGCGATCTATACTAATTTTTCTTCAGGCGATCTATACATATTTTCTGAAGGCGATTTATACCATCATTTTACAACAGGCGATTTATACTATCATTTTACAACAGGCGATTTATACTATCATTTTTTGTTAAGGCGATTTATACATTCACTTGTCAAAGGCGATTTATACCTACCTATTTGTAAAGGCGATTTATACGTCTGTTGTAAAGGCGATTTATATATACCTGTTTGTGAATGCGATTTATACGTTATGACCTTAAGTGAATTATACGGTTGTTCTTTGATTTATAAAATCCCGTGAATATTCGATTTCTTAGTTTTATCAAGATTTGTAAAATCCCGTGTATTCCATAAGACTTTAATTTCATTAATCAAAACTCACTTTAACACAACAACCTCCAATCACTGTCCGATCATTTTAATCTTATCACATTGAAATGGATCGAATGATTTCACTTGGACAAAAGAATACTCTTGCTGAGTACATGATACTTTCCGGTGCTGACAATCATCCACCTATGTTGGATAAAGACCTGTATGATTCTTGGAAAAGTAGAATGGAATTATACATGCAAAATAGAGAACATGGAAGAATGATACTTGAATCAGTAGAACATGGTCCTCTCATTTGGCCTACAGTTGAAGAGAACGGTGTGATCAGAACAAAGAAATATGCTGAATTATCTGCTGCTGAGAAAATTCAAGCTGATTGTGATATGAAAGCTACCAATATCATTCTTCAAGGTCTTCCTGCTGATATCTATTCACTTGTGAATCATAGAGTTGCTAAGGATTTTGGGAGAGAGTTTAATTACTGATGCAAGGTACATCTTTGACAAAGCAGGAAAGAGAGTGTAAGCTGTATGATGCATTTGATAAGTTTACTCACATCAAGGGGGAATCACTTCATACGTATTACTTGCGATTTACTCAGCTGATTAATGACATGAACATCTACAAGATGAAAATGGAGCAATTTCAAGTTAATACCAAGTTCTTAAACAGTCTTTCCGCACTGATGGAGTATAGTTTGTGTTCTGATGTCAAGCTTGTTAAAGATTTGCATACTTCCAACTTTGATCAACTTCATGCATATCTTGAACAACACAAACTCCATGCAAATGAAGTCCGTATTATGCATGAACGCAATCAAGATTTACTTGCATTGGTTGCAAATTAGCAGATGACACATCATTCTATCCGACCTTACTACCTTAGGAATATCAACAATCCCACCACGCTTACTCCTTCAACTGTGACAGCATTGGTTGCAAATTAGCAGATGACACCACCTCACTTCAACACTTATCAATCTTCTTACAACAATCCTTAACTTCAGCAACAGTTTTCACCATCACAATAGTTTTCACCATCACAACATGCATTAATTTAACCCAATCAACATTACTTATCTCATTATCCATTACAAGCTCAATTCAATCATTCATCGATTCCACCATCACATACATTTCAGTCTCAAATGAATCATCAAACCTTAACTGTTCCACAAGTAATTCCACAGGTTGCTTATCAATCACCTCAAGCTCCTACACAACTTATGACTGAGTCACTGTTTGTAGACTCAGGTTTTGCTGTTCTTGTGTTTTTTCCTGGAGATGATCCGATTACTTGTCTCAATAAAGCAATGGCTTTTCTAACAGCTGTAGCTTCGTCAAGGTTCCCTAATACCAATAATCAACTCATAACTTCCTCTAATCCAAGAAACTAAGCCACTATTCAAGATTGCAGGGTTACACTGCAACAAGTTCAGGGAAGACAAGGGCAAAATTATTTTGGTAATACTTATAGAAGTAATGCTACTAGTTCAAGGGGAAATACTACAAGTAGACAGGCAAGAGTTGTTAAATGTTACAACTGCCAAGGTGAAGGACATATGGCTAGGCAATGCACTCAGTCAAAGTGACCAAGGAATGCAACATGGTATAAGGAGAAAGCAATGTTAGCAGAAGCTCAGGAAGCTGGACGAATATTAGATGATGAGAAACTCGCATTTCTTGCAAATCTAGGAATTCCAACAAGTCAAACTAAGACAGTCATTCCTCACAATGCTGCTTTTTAGACTAAGGATCTTGATACTTATGATTCTGATTGTGATGATCTCTCGAGTGCACAAGCGGTTCTTGTGGCCAACATTTCCAACTATGGTTCTGACGTTATCTCAGAGGTACCAAATTCTGAAACCTATCTAAATGATATGGATAATCAAAGTGTGCATGCATTAAAGGATTTTGAACAATAACTAGTTATGGATCTTACAGATAACGAGATATCTAGTGATAGCAATATCATTCTATATTCTTAATATTTGCAGAAACACAACAGGCAACTGTTCAAGTTACTAATTTGCAGGCACAACAAGATTTAATGATTTTATTTGTAATTGAACAAATGTCAGAACAAATGATTAATCACGTTAATAATTAGGAAAAGGATAATAAGGAACAGAATAATTAATCAATAACCGCTGAGCTAGAGAGATATAAGGAAAGGGTTAAAACTTTTGAACAACGTCTTAATATTGATTTAAGTAGTCGTGAAAAAATGATTGATTCTCAAATGGATGATATGATTAGAGAGAAACTTGCACTCAAAGAACAAATTGACTCACTTGAGCAAAATCTTTCTAAACAAATCAAAGAAAAGGAATCTTTATTCAAAACTTTTACAGTTTTCAAAAATGAATCCAAAGAAAAAGAAAATAAATATATGGAAAATGAAATTGATTTGGAAAAGAAGATTAAGGAACTTGATAATATTGTTTATAAAGTGGGTCAATCTGCTCAGACAGTGCACATGTTAACTAAGCCGCAAGCGTTTTATGATAATACACACAAACAAGCTCTAGGTTATCAAAATCCGTTTTACCTTAGGAAAGCTCAGCGGATAAAACCAACCTTGTATGATGGTGCTGTTATATCTAAAACACATGTTGCTATGCCTGTGATTGATGATGAAGAAACATTGATTTTGGAAGAAGAGAGTCGATCAAAAATGTTTGAAAAGGCAAAGGATCCTAAAGTTATTGCAAAGAAAATTTCTCATAAACCTATTGATTATGAAAAATTAAATAGCCTAATTAAAGATTTTGAAACACGTTTTTCTCCATAACAAGAATTATTGGCTGAACAAGCGTTTTGGTTTCATACGTTCAATCCTACCATTGAACCTTCTTACTCACCACCTGTCATAGTGGATGTTCCCAGTGAACTACCTAAGGTGAGTTTGGTGAATGCAAGCCTTAAAAAGCTTAAATTCCACCTTACCCAATTTGACTTTGTGGTTAAGCAGAGGACAACACCTAGTGCTCTTGAAGAAGGAGAATGGGGGTTTGAACATACAAAATCTGTTTTTAACAATGAAATTATTCCGTTTCTAAAATATTTAAAAGACATCTTTAATGTGTTTGATAAAGATCTTCTAAATGAAATAACGGAAGTACAAACAGTTTTTGATCAAATGGAAGCCTCTGTTCAACAATTTTCAATTGATAAAAATGTTTAGAAATTGCTAAGAAAGAAATTCTTTAAGAAAATGATCGAATCTTACAAAAAGTCATGTCTCAAGATGTTGTGATAACTGTGATGAATTCTATGAATTTGAATAATGATTCTGTGAATGTAAAAATGCAAAAGTGTGAATTGTGTGAAAAGTGTTTGAATCTTGATGTTGAGCTTTCCAAATCAAAACAAGCATATAATGATCTTTTGAAAAATCACTCACAACTTGAAAAACATTGTATTTCTCTTGAAGTGTCAATGCAATTAAAACAAGAAGTTTTTCAAAACGATGAATCTTGTGTTAATCAAAATGCTGTTGAAATTCAAGAATATTTTGAAATCAATGATTTGAAAGCTCGGCTACAAGACAAAGACACGACCATTTCTAAGTTGAAGGATACCATCAAATCCTTGAAAAAGAATACTAAGGAAAAGAATGTTCATCATGATAAATGTGATCATGAGCCCATAAATGAGGAAGTGAAGAATAGTGTGGCAACATTACTTTCAGAAAACGAGCATCTTTGTAATGAAATTAATCATGTGAAACAGGTTTTTAAAGTTCAGTTTGACTCAATCAAACAGACACGTGTTCGTCATAAAGAACAGTGTGACTCTTTAATTAACAAACTGAACTTAAAATCTGTAGAAAATGAGGATTTAAAAGCTCAAATTCAAGATAAGGTTTTTGTGATAACATCATTGAAAAATGATTTACGAAAATCAAAAGGGAAAGAAATTGTTGAAAATGTTGTACATATACCTTCTGCCACCACTATTGCTCCAGGCATGTTCAAGCTTGATTTAGTACCGTTGCCTCTTAGGTTATTGCAAAATAGGGAAGTTCACATAAACTATCTTAGGAACACTCAAGAACAAGCTAATATTCTTCAGGAAATAGTTGAACAAGTTAAGGCGAAACAATCTTTAGATGGTGATTTAGACCTTGCTTGTAAGTATGCCATAAGAATTCAGGAGTTGCTTGTATATGTTCAAGATACGTGCCCTAATGCGATAACACCTAGTACAAAGAAGGTTGCTGTCACACCCATGAACAATGTCAAGAAAGTTAGGCTGGCTGGACCTCTCACGTCCTCAAGCAACATTAAACAGGTAGAGTCTTCTAATACTTCAGATTCTAACACACCTGTGTTGTCTTCTACAGGAGTGAAGTGTTCTACTAGTATTTGCGGATCAAAGCCTCCAGGCAATAAAAAGAATGATAGGATCTCGCAAAAACCAAGTAGGAACAAGAAGAATAAACTAGAAGCCCAACCTAGGAAAGTCAATAAAATGAATCGTGTTGTTAAACCTGTTTGTGATGTTGATGTTAAGCAGTCTCTGTCAAATGCGAATTCTTATATTCTCTGTGCTACTTGTAATAAATCCATGTTTGATGGTGTTCATGATAAATGTCTTCTTGATCTTGTGCAAAAAGGGAATAACCATGCTAAATCTGCTAAGAAACATAAAAAGCAAAATATTTGGAAACCTACGGGTTATGCATTCACTGAAGTAGGATTTAAGTGGAACCCAACAGGCAGAACTTTCACTATAGTTGGTAACTCGTGCCCTTTAACTAGGTTCACCTCAACTAACGTAGTGCCTCCTAAGCAAACCACTTCCCACTCAGATGATATACAAAAACTAGAGTTAAAAGTATATAGCAGGAAACCCAAAAATGTTAAAAACATAAGTTCGAGTAAAAAAGCTAAGATTGTAGAATCTAAGAATGCTAACCACTCGGAACCCAATCAAACTTGGGGATCCAATACTACAGATATTCCATCGTCTTCTTCTCTTGTCATGACAGGTTGTCCAGATTGTACTCTGGTATCTGGACTCTGGATGTTCGAAACACATGACTGGGAATCGCTCTCAGCTCATGAACTTTGTCAGTAAATTTCTGGGTACTATTAGATTCGAGAACAACCAGATTGCAAGGATTATGGGGTATGGTGACTATCAGCTGGGAAATGTTATTATCTCAAGGGTTTACTACGTGAGGGGCTTGGTCTTAACTTGTTTTCTGTTGGCCAATTTTGTGATGCGGATCTTAAAGTTGCATTTCGGAAAAACTCTTGCTTTAATCGTAATTTAGAAGGTGTTGATCTACTTTCAGGGTCCCATGACATAAATTTGTACATAATTTCTCTTGATGACATGCTTAAATCATCTCTGGTCTGTCTTTTATCTAAAGCGTCAAAGACTAAGAGATGGTTATGGCACCGTCGGTTATCTCATCTTAACTTTGGTACTTTGAACAAGCTAGCTAAAGATGGTCTTGCAAGAGGAATTCCTAGGCTTAAATTTTAGAAAGATCATTTGTGTTTAGCATGTGCATTAGGGAAAAGCAAGAAAACCTCTCATCAACCCAAATCTGAAGACACTAACTAAGAGAAACTATATCTTTTGCATATGGATTTGTGTGGCCCGATGCATTTGGCTATTATTAACGGGAAAATGTATATTGATATGTGCTTAATTACACATACCATTTACCTAGGAAAACATACCTAAAAGACTAAAAACATACCAGAAATGCATTTTATTTGTGTGTTTTGCATTTATATTGTGCAGGTAACGGATATCTACAAAAGGACAAAAACGAAGCCAAAATCTACAAAACCAAGCACGGGAACGGAAAGAGCGAAGAAAGTCAAAGTCAACCGAAAAGTCAACCATAAAAGTCAACAAGTCAAGACAGAGCCGAAAGCGAAGAAATCTAAATGGGCCAACCCGTACCCATTTAATAGGCCGGGTTAGCCCATTAAGACATCATTTATAAAACTTATAAGTTTTATGGTCCAAAAACTCTTAAAAGTCCAAAACCCTTAACCGGCCCAAAACCAAACGAATAAGCCCAAACCCCACTTAATAGTGTTAACCCCAAAACCTTTACCCCTTTGCACCGTTAGTCCTTAAGGACTAAAGGGACTAACACGTTTGGCCCCTACACCTCTTAACCCTTTGCACCCCTAGTCCTTACGCCCTAACAGCCGTTAACCCTGCACCCTAATTAAACTAACAGTACCAAATCTTTTCCTGCCAAAGCCCTTTTGACACTATTCACCATCCTTAACCTCTCACGTCCCTTTCCCTCCTGTCCCAAAACCCCAAACGAACCTCACAAAAAAACCCCACATCACAAAACTCCAAACCATATTGGCAATCCCCTCATTTCTGATTGGATGATGAACAAGGACCATAATCAAGGGCTTGGATTAAAGGACTTGGAGAGCAAGATAAATGGATGGCTGTGATGAAGATTTCAAGCTCCTCACAGAAGAAACACAACAAACACAACTTAAAGCTTCACAAACGGCTATAAATAAGAGCTTTTTGTCATAGTAGAAAAGATGTAGCTTAGGAGTAGTGTAGCCTTGTTTTACTCATTTTTACTGCTTACTTTACTTTAACATGTACTTTTCCTTTCAAGCATTGTAATCTTTAAAAAGTTTTAATGAAATTTTAGTTTTAATGTTTTATGTTAATCTGTTTTACTTTTAGGCTTCTTATTGTTAAACCTGTTTTCAAGTCTATTTTGATAAGCTCCTAAAAGCTCTTTAAACTCACTAATACTCAGTTAAGCTTGTCAATAGCTTAACTGAGTTTTCAGTTTCAAACACTCAAAACTTTGGTTAAGCTTTTGGATGATAAGCCAGAAAAGGATGGGCTTATGGGTATTTACAGCTTATTTAATAAGCTGAGCTTGTAGATTAAGCTTGAAAAAGCTATTTGATTCCCTGTTTAAGCAAGGGATAAGGTGCATTTCTCTTTTAGCTCTCTTTTATTTTTCTAGCTTATATTATCTTGCCAATTGCTATTTAGCTGTTGTTTGCTTATCTTGTTATCTTAGCTTATTCAATGCTTACATATGCCAATTCTCCCTTTTGTTAGCTTGTTATGTTAGTCTAAAAAGCATAGTTCTAAGTTTTAGAAGAGTTTAGATTATAGCTGCTTGAATTTGGTCAAAACTGCTCAATTTAGTTTAGCTTAATAAAGTGCTTATTGGCTTTAAGTTTTTGCTTATTTTTCATTGTTAAGATTATTTAATCATCTGTTTTCATAAATTTTTAGCTTATCTCTCCTTTTACTAGCTTAAAAATAGGAAAACAATTTTTAAAGGGGTGTTTGGATCATATAGTACTAACTTAGGTTAGCACTGTTGGATCACTTTTACCACTTGAATCAAATTTAACTAGTCTAAATTTAGTCTAATTAATAGTTTAAATCTGTTTTTAGAGTCTTAAGTTCAAGTTTTAGGTTTATTGAGTCAATAGGTTGAATCTGTGGTCATTATGTCTAATAACTTAGCTTATTTGATTAGATTTTGTTTAAATGTTGATTGGTGTCATTTTTACTCTTGTTTGAGTCTATAAATACAGTAGAAAAGGTTTTGAATCAAGTGTGCAATTGTTTGTTTGAGTCAAGTCTAAAACTGTCTAAGTTTTTCTTATTCTTCTTTTTAAATTTCTAAAAGCTAGTTTTCATTAGTTAATTTAGATTAGATAAAATATGTTTTATGGTCTGATTTTGATTATATAAGCTCTTAAAATATCTAGCTTCATCTGTTTTCAGTTTTTAAGTTTTAACCTTAGCTTTTACTAGCTTATTTTTAGGGTTGCAAAAGCCATTTTGTCCTTTTAAAATCTTTGAAAAAAAACCAAAATCATAGTGTACTCAGCTTTTTCATGGCTTATTTGTGTTTCAAACTCCTTTTTTATTTGTGTTTTAGATAGGTTGTAGGTTAAGCTTTAAGGTTTTGCAAGTCAATTTGTCATAAAGATCCATTTAGTTGCTTAAAAATAAGCTCAAAAATGCCTAGTTGGACTGTTTGGTTAGCAGTTTTGACCCAAAGTTGCTTATTTGCTTTTATGAGCTCATGGCTTATTGGCTTTGCTTTATTTAGGTTTAGTCCTGCTTATTAGGTTAGTTTTAAGGTTCTGTTAGCTTATTTAGTTTAGGACAGAGCTTATTCAAGCTTATGAGCTTTTTCAGTTTAGAATTCTAAGTTAAAATCCTTTTAAGAGATTCTGTCATTTTAAGCTTAGTCTAGCTCTTTTTATTTGCCTATTTCTTTTTCCTTGTGCTTATTAGGTTTAGGGGCATGTTTGTTTTTAGCTTATTAGAATGTCTTATAGCTTATTTGGTCTTAAAAGATCAAACACTCTAGTTTTTAAGTGGAATGGCTAAATTTTGCTATCTGCTACTTATTTCAGCTTTCCAGCTTATTTTCTTGGCTTATTTTTGTTTGTAAGTGCCTATTAGGGTTGGGGTATCATTTGTTTTGACCTTATTTGCTTTTTAGATGCTTAATGAGTCTTAAAATGTCTTAACAGTTTAGCTTTCTAGTACATTTTAAGCATTCTTAAGTCTGTCACTTTCTTTTGCTTATTTCTAGCTTATTTTAGGATTTTACAAAAAGTCATTTCACAAAAAGTCCTTATTTTTAGCTTATCTAAAAAGTTGTTTCAAAAATTTTGCAAAATAAAAATACTTGGGAAGTTGGGAAGTCATGGGTGAGCAAGGCTCAAACCCGTGAGCTCCACAACCTCTACCAAGCATTTAACACACACCTCCACTACAACATGCCCTTGGGTCTTTTCCGGTTATTACTTGCAAAATTAATTATATAACCCCTCTTTAGCTTTTAAGCTTTCAGCCCATTTTAGCTTATTTATAGCTTATTCCCTTAAGCTGTTTTGCCCTTTTTATTTTTCCTAGGTTTAGCATTGTCCAAACTACTTTCCACAAATTTTTCATAATTTTCCAAATTAGTTTAGTAATTTTTATTAATTTTTTAGATTAAATCTGCTTTTAATTCATAAAAAATTAAATAAAAATCAAAAAAATATAATTCTTTTTTTTTTAATTTTCTTTTATCATTTAGGATTTATAAAAATTAAATTTTCATTTATAGGGTTAAAATTTTAGAATTTGGTTTTTTAAAGAACGGGTTTTGAATCCCGTTATCGTTTTTAGTGTTTTAGCCTTATTTGCTTTCGTTTTTAGCGTGCCTTTACTTGTTGTGCATTTCATTAGTAGAAATAGAAAACCAAATCAAATTTGTGATATTCAAGCATTGTTCCACAAACGTTACCTCGATTTTCAAATTCACGCCTCGTCGGGACACGACCCGGGAAGGTTTTTAGGGATTTTACTATGGTCAAAAGTAATTATCCTTTCAAAAAGCCTCACGGAATTCTTATTATTGATATTTTTGAGATAATTCTTATTATTATATATTTATATTTATTATATATATATTTATATATACTAAAGGAATTGTTTTAAAGTGAGTCAATTTTTGGCGCCGTTGCCGGGGAGGTCCTGAGACGATTATCGAGTTGAAGTTTGTTGTGCCTTGAAGACCCTTCCCCGTGAAGTTATCGCTTTCCTTTGTGAATATATTTTTATTTTTTATCAAGTAATCAAAAATTCCAAAAAAATCGAAAAAC